>PVJL010002393.1:0-200827 GCA_004026885.1 Lyroderma lyra | reverse complement strand
ACACAATGGAATATTACTCAGCTGTAAGAAAAGATGAAATATTGCCATTTGCGACAAAATGGATGGACCTGGAGATCATCATGCTTAGTGAAATAAGCCAGACAGAAAAAACAAAGAACTGTATGACTTCACTCATATGCGGAATATAAAACTGAAAGCAAAGAAAAAAGAAATGAACAAACAAACAACCCATGGGCACAATCAATAGTTTAATGTTTATTTGGGGACGAGTGGGTTAGGGAGGGGAGGAAGGGGAGGGGGTGGGAGAGGAGGGGGGAAGCTAAATATAAGGTGATGGAAAGAGAAGTCACATTAGGTGGTGAACTTATTTATACATCAAGTTGACAATGCACTGTAGAATTGTATGCCTGAAACCTATGTAATCCTTGCTAACAGATGTCACCCCAATAAGTCTAACAATAAAAATGAATTTAAAAAAAATAAAATAACTACAGGGCAAATAACAAATACTGATTATACATACATACACATATATGTATATACACACACAGACACACACACACACGGGCTGTCCAGATACAATCCAGCCACAAACGCCTCTATTTTTCACATCACACGGCTGGATACGTTCCAGACAACCCTCATTAGGGGGTTGAAGGGGAAGAAAAACTTCTATATAAAATTACTGAGTAACACTGATTTTTTATTTAAATGGCAATATTCAAAAGGGTAAAAACACCATTTTAAAATTCAAGTTCCAAGTCAGTTTTTTATTTTAACAGCAATTACTATCCAGTGACCAAAGAAAATGAAGCAACAATGGCTGAAATCATATGTGTTCAGTGATGACACTTGGTGGGGTGAGGTGGGGCACTGCAAATACACCACTGAAACAATTTATAACAACTCCAAAAACACGATCCTTCTAAAAAGTGAATTCAGGGACTATGCAGATAAAACAGAAAGTGCCAGATTCATCTACCAGACCACATGGAATCTCAGTCTGTAGTGAGCAGGTGATTTGGAACTCTCTACATAAAATTCAGTGTCATATTCTTTCACTTAAGGCATAGTAGCACATACAAATAAATAAGATTTTGTTCACTTTCTAAAAACAGTTAAGTTGAAAAACTTCAAAAGCACATTTTTATACATAGGAAATAAAGCTGAATTCCCATTCCTTGTGATAAACAAGAAATGGTCCAAAGCCAGGACACATCATTTGAATCATATCAAATATTTTTTCTTAAAAAAAATCGTATTTCCCATGTAATTTTAAGAAATCTATTTTCCCCTGTGGGATAGAAGAAATGCTATTTCATGAGAATCACTAAATTTTGGAGAGAGTCCAAAAGATCTAAAATAATAAAACTGAATATAAACTGACAAATTTCTATTGACTTAACTGCAGATTAAGACTTTACTTTGTTGGTATCCAGGAAAAAGCCCTAACAAGTTAAACTAGAATGATTAAAAATACATAAATTTAAAAAATTCAGGAAGAAGCTAACAAGTACTGTTAAAAGGCTATACAGTGTGTTGTATTTCTGAGATTACTTTTTTTTGAGCTTTTTAATTTTCGTACTTTACTCATTGTAGACAAATAAAGAAATAAAAGAAGAAATATTTATGCCATTACAATCTGACAGTGCAAAAATGGTAAACTATATAATAAGGCTTTATGTAGTGATAATGCTCAACCAAGACAGTGATAATGGACACTAGCCTATCCAGCAAAAAGGTGAAGCAGAAAATAGAAGAGAAAGATACTCTTCAGAAGGAAATGGTTTAACCTATTGTAAACTAGGAATGTTATGACTTAATGCTATTTAGTCGGGTACAATGTAATAGTACAGTTTCTTCTGGTGGAGAGATAAGAGTTATAATCAAGTGGCTGAGTTATGGTGAGTCATTTATTCAAAGAAAAAGATTAAAGAAGAGTATTACAAACATCTGCAGTTGACAATGACACATGTATCTACTCAAAATGACAGAGGAAGTACAAACAATAAAAAAAAAGGAGTATAGGCTGGCTGTACTAACAAACAGAACAATCATACCAGATCAATGTCTAGATACTTAAAACTTAACTCCTGATAAATAGAAGGTTAATACTGATGATAAACAATGTGACTATGATAGCTAAGGTAAAACAGAAGCCAAACAGATTTAGTGAAGAAAGAAATAGCACATGGGAACTTTGACACTTATGTTTTTTTGTAAACTTCTCTATCAGATCTATAGTAAATAACATCTTTGGAGTCTCTTAGAATACATCTAAGCTGATTATGGCTGCTTCTCCTTAGTGGGTGGTTCAATGAGTGGCAGAGTGGTCAAAAAGAAAGCTAAATTAGCCACATTGAGACATCAAACCATGATGGAAACACTGTTCCTTTTCATGAAGCAGGCAAAAAAGCCTTATGCATGAGAAACTAAAAAGTAAAATCAAATGTTAGCTTATCTAGGACTGAAAGAGTTTTTTCGGAAGACACTTTTATATGGAATTTGGGACTTTACAACTGGTATCGTTAAATGTACACCACAGAGATAAGGATTACTAAAACATGTACCCAAAGTTGCGTAATAAATAAAAAAGAACAAAAAGGTTATCAGAAACATCAAGGTACTGACCCATGTCCTGAAGGAGCGATGAAGTATAAACAACACTGCACCCTGTTATCAGGCATCTGACGTCTGTTCACTCGAGATTCTGCATTTAGGTAGTCCTCAAATTTACTATCAATGTAGTCAATAACAGGCTGCCAGCTATAGAATGCAGATAAATAAAATAATTAAGTTGCAATTCTACATATGAATGCAAAGAACAACTGATGACTCTGTTGAAGGGCAATAATCAACATTTTTAAAATAGGTAAAACCAATCTAACCAGCAAAAGACATCTCCAATTATTCTACACATATAATGATTTAAAACAGGTTTAAATAAGTGTCTAAATCTTGATTCATTATTTCTTAACTTTCCAAATTAAAGAAACTTGTTTAAAGTCAAAATGTAACTACATTATTAGCATATTATTTGTACTGGTAAGTACATCAATGCTAAGACATTTTACAGTATAAAAATTATATCCAAAGAGTTTTATATTTTAAATGAAAAGATTAAACAATTCAAAAACCTCATGATGAACTTTTCAATAGTTTTAAAAGTTGAAAAATTTACTTCAAAAACAACGTGCAAGTCAAAAAAAAAATAAAATATGGTTTATAAGATAATAAGATACTACTTCCAACTAAAATGACATGGATGTTTTCTTCATTTATGGTGCATGAAAAAACTAAATGTCTAAAATAAGGTTTAAATCAGGATGTGATAGAAAATAATGTATACGAATGGATAAAATTATAGTAGAGAATGAAAAGTTTTTAATTTCCTATTAATAATGGGAATTCTGGTTATATGCTGTTTTAGAATTTGTCTTCAAAATAATTCTAGGACAGGTATTATCTCCATTCTATAGAAAAGAAAAACAGTTCAAAGAAGTTAAGCAACACTGTTAATAAGTTAAGTGGCAAAGTTGGTATCTGAACCCAAATCACTGCACATAAAAGTTTAATGGTTTTGCTAAGATGATTAAGTTTTAAAATGTTAAGCAGAAAAAGTCTAAGCACCTGAGCCCCCAAATGCAATGGGAAGCAGTGATGGCAAACCCTTCTTACCAATTACTATTATCCACAGCATCTCCAAATCCTGGGGTATCAACTATTGTGAGCAGCAACTGAACACCACCTTCTTTGATTAAAACTTTGGATTGCTCCACCTGTAAGAGTTATTGGTGCAGACATTACTACATACATTACAACTGTAGTTTCCTACAAGAGAAGAGGTAGGAAGATAAGCATTAATTAAAACTAATCAAGAAACTTTTTGCAAATTAAATTAACTCACTCCCACATTCTCTTTAGAATAAATTGTGGGCATTAGAATTCCTGGTTACTTGAAAGAAAACTACAAACATAGTGGTATAAAGTTGGTATAAAGAAGGAAAACGAACTGATAAAATAGTAATAATCAGTAATATAATATAATACTATTATAACCTAAATGTATACATCTAATAATACAAATAAACAGTGTGCTGGAATGATTCAGTAATTCACAGACATCAAATGCAATTAATCAGACAAGTACATCTAATCTATCACTTACAGTAAATGTTTTCCTGGACTATCTCTATCTAGTTTGGTCCAAACCAATTACTCAAGTGAGCTCATTACCATTCCCAAATCTTTCTCTGAGTGTCTGTAATAATTTACACTGTGTTTATGTTATGGCTAAGATCCACTTCTCTTGTCAAACATGATACTGCGCATTTAGGCCAAAGCAATCAGCAACTCCCTAGGCACTGAAAAAAAATGTATTCTGGGTAGGGTAAAACCCTACTAACTCTGATTAAAACCTTCAGTTCTCTTTATAATTTGTAAAAATTTTCTATTTGGTAAAGAATAGTGGACTTAAACAATTAACAATAGTTCCTCCTACAATCTTATTATTTTCCATAACCTCAAACTCTGCATCAGAACATACAAATCATTCATCTTGGGTATATGTTGCTGCTACATAAAGCAAACACCAAATTAAAGAGAAAGTAATTCTCCCAGAAAAAGATAGGCTTTCATTCACTGTACATTTATGTCAAGTATTTACTAAGACTAGAGGTTCCAAGTATGCTGAGAGGCTAATAACTCAAGAGGCAAGGACTATATTAAAACATGAGTGTTAAGTGCCACTGCATGGTACAAATTAAGTACTAACAGACTTAAAGGGAAAATGTAATCATGGACATGTGAAAAGCAGCTTCAACTATTTATGTTGATTGTAACAGAGTTTGGAAGGAAAAATGACTAATTTCTAGGTAGAAGTTTGGTGAGCCTTTTGAGATTACAGAAATGATGATGTCTTTCCTCTCTCCTTTGGCATTTTCTTACACATGCCAGCAGATGCACAGGAACTGAGGAAATGAAAGTAAGATTGCTGAGCAAGAAAAGTCTGCAGCAGCCCTGCTCAACAGAACTTTGAGATAATAGACATGGTCTGTATCTGCACTGTCCACCATGGTAGCTGTGTGCCCAAGTGGCTACATGTAGCTCCTGAAATGTGACAGGAATAACAGGAATGGAATGTTTAATTTTATTTAACTTGAATTAATTTAAATAGTCACATGTGGCTTAGTGACAACTGAATTGGACAGTGCAGGCTATGGTAATCAAAAGTTATTTTGTTAAAAGATTATCAAAAAAAAGAAACTTGTTAAAAGTTCATGGAGAAGTTTCTCGTCTTTCTGACAAACAAGAGGCAAAGAAAGGTCCTATCTTTTAGACTAATGGTCTTCAGACTGCTTTGATCCTGGTATAATCTCTAGTGAAAAATGTGAACATCCCAAATATAAGTACATATATTTATCTACCAAATATATACAATTTGCAATCTGAAATTAGTAAGTATTCATTTCTTTGTAGGTTAAAAAAGTAAACATCAAAAAATAAGGGTTCTAGTATTTTCTCGTCATCTTCAGTATCAATGATGGATGCCCATTACTTGGGAGACTGCTGTTTCATACCACATAGCCAAAATAATACAGCTTGTCTGGTACCAGGTTTCTCTATAATATGAAGGAGGCAAAATAACTGAACAAATAATCAGGCTCATCAGTGTTAGAACAGCAAAACTGAAAAAATTTCAAGTGATATTATCTCATGTGGCTTAGGAAGTTCAGATTTTATATATTTGGTGGTCCTCTAGTTAAAGAACACTGGTTGTATATCAATCATATATCAATTTTAAAAAGGATAATCTGGTCAAATCTAGTACCTCAATAAATCTTGAATTCACCTCCATCTCCTTTATAAAAACAGGTCATTCATTGATGGTAACTGTCATTGAAACAAAAATATCTAAAGTAATCATACCACCCCTTTACCTAATAATTCATTTACATAACATAGTACCATATATTAGAAAAACTGATGCAAAAATAAATTTTTTCTACATGAATCACCTCTCAATTTCACTTGAAACCATTTTAGGTTACTAAACAAAGCCCATTTCTACCTTCAGTTATGAACTGCATATGAATCACACACCATAACAGCTTAAATTTTAAGATCTTTGTTTTCTTGTTTTCATTAAAAAAAAAAAATCAATCGAAGGACTTGCTTATGGACATGATAAAAAAAAAAGAAGATCTGTATTTTTATATACTTTAAAAGTGTCTGATTGTAAAGCTTCTTTTCTTTTCTAGCCTATGAAATTCTATGTATCCATACATGGTCAAATACAAAGAAGGCAACATATGGAAGAAATCCAGAAAACATAACTGTAAACTAGTGCCATTCACAGGATCCAACTGTATCCTATCATCTGATTTTGCAAGTATCCTCATGGGATCCATGGAAAACAAATTAGTGCAAGTCCAGGAATTTCAAACTTTTCTTAACAAATCCAATCCAAATGGCCACTTTCCCATGCACTTTACTTAAGCAGGTCACATCAGCATATTTTATGGCATCACTCAGAGTTCTCTAAGATTAAATGCATAATTTAATATTGAAGGAACGAAGCAAAAGCATTTTCAACTGTTTCTCTCTGAAAAATGAAATTAAAGCCCATTATATTGTTTGTGTCTAATTAATTTATTGAGGCCTCTTGGATTCCTAGATTCCAGAAATCCAAGATACTCTTCTAATGTTCTGATTTTCAGTGTGAGGGAAAAAAAGGTCAAATCTTCCATGTTTATACTGCATCATTTCTTTCATTTTCAAAAGGCTGTCAAATATACTACACTTTTCTAACCTAATGTTTAAGAGACATTTGTTGTAGTAAATAAAGTGTTAATTAACCATATTAAATTTTGAGGAGAGTGTTATCACTACCTAATATGCTCAGCATTATAGCCAAGGCTGTGCAGAGACTTGAAGAGCCTGAGTCTGAAATACTCCACTTAGTTCAAGCACAAAAACTATTTCAACTACTTGATGGCTCAAAAGACAATCATCATTTTAAATGCTTCATTTTGTTCCACAAGAAACTAACAGAAGGAATAAGCAACAGAACAATTATGCCTAAGACTAATTCCTTCCCATCAACACCAGAACTAGTTTACTGAGAAGAAAGTGGATCTAAAGATTCTAATTCTGTCTCCCACTACTACACCTCATACCCATCTCCTTACACTGAAAATTGTCCCTCTCATTTTCTATTAGCAACCCCACTCCCAAACCCCTTCTTTTCCTTTCCTTTACCTCTGCTTCATAAAATTCATGATCTTCAACCTCGACAGGAATTTTCCTGCTGTCTGACAATCGTTCTATGTGCTCCTGAGTCTCATGCCTCTCTCAGTCCCCAGTATGCCTCTTCCCAAGCTCTACCCACTTATGATCTCTGCCCCCATACTCCGACCTTTACATGAAGACAAGAGCACCCCGATGTGTTGGAAGTAAATGATTATTTCCTTCTATTTAGTGGAATAGATCCCCTTCTAAGGCTGATTTCTCAATCTACGCTGAGGATCTGATCACTTTCCATTTTAGGATCATCTTGACAACTGTTCAGATATTTGCATATATCTTCAACCTCCCATCTCTCAGGGACTGACTCTCCATGGGACATAAATATTCTCTGGAAATAAAACCAAATGACTTTCTCAGTCCTCTACTCTCAAGCTCTAGGTATTCCCTCTCGTTCCTTCCTTCATAGCTATCCATCTTCATTACTTCACTTACAACTCACTTCTCAACCTACTGCCATCCTGCCCTCCATTCCTACTACTTCACTAAAATCCACCTTGCGAAAGTTACCTCTATAGCCCCTTAGAGCAGTAGCTTTCTCACCAAATTACATTTGTTTGCTACATCCTTCACTTGACTGTGAGATCTTTCACTGTGTCCACCATCACTGTAGCCCCCAAACCTGGTATAAGACAAGTACCCAAATGTCTGTTCTGTGAATGACTGGTTCAAAAAAACTATCAAAACTGTAGCAACATCAAGAGGAGTTTCCTAAAACTGGACTCCATAAATACATTTTAAAGCATCTATAACATGTCATCTTCAGCATAAAATTTACTGTTTTCACCTTTTCTCACTTCTAAAATTTTTTTGCCCATTTAATCTACAATAATGATTTAAAGGACTTCACAGACCAAGAAAAAGTTTTAAAAAGGGCCAACATAAGGTTCCCAACTAAGAAATTAAAATCTAACACTGGGATTTCTCAAAAGAAACTGAAATGGATTTAGTCTCAGAATAATGGACCGTCTTTAAGAGACAGTTGGCAACCTTTCACTGACATGAGTAAGACTTCAAAAATTTTTAAATATAACAATATATATTTGCTACCACTCATAAAATGTTGCTATGTAGTATTTTTTTCTTAATAATATTGTTCATCTGAGATTGGAACATGAAGTGGAGATCAAATGTTCAATTGTTCTGATCACTTCATTTTAATCAGTCTATTGGAAAACAAAATGTGTCTGGAAAAAATCCAGCCATAATGCCCCCATTTTTCGTATTTCACAGCTGGATACTTTCTGGACAGCCCTTGTATAATACATACAAATGAATGAAAATGGAAGTAACATGATGCTACTCATTCAATTTGAAATAATCTGAAAGAACTAATGAAAAACAGCTCCTTATCTTATTTTCTTCCAACAGAGACAGGATCATACCAGTTTATAGTGCGCCAGAAACACTACAGAGCAGTGGTTCTCAAAGCGTACAACCCAGACTGGCAGCTGCATAGCCTGGGAACTTATGAGAAAACACAAATTCTTTGGGCCCTGCTTCAGACCTACTACATAGCAAACTCTGGGGTGGGGAACTCAGCAATCTGCTTCAATAAGCCTTCCAGGTGATTGTGATGCACACTCAAGTTTCGAAACCACTGTTATAAAGAACTCCCGGGAAAAGAGTGTCAGCTCACATTTGGAACTGCACAACTTAGATCATGAAGTCCAAGATAGGGGGAGGTCAGGAATTAATCTCAGAGAACTTCTAATACTGACTACTTCACTCAAATCAGAACCACTTACGTATAACAGGAAGCTCAGAATCATCTCTCTGTTCAGTGTAGACAGCTTTTCCTTCCTCCCAAGACTGTGAAGGAATTTATTTTTTAAGATGCATGTCTCTTGTGAATAAATGATGCTCAGGGAGCAAATTATAAAACTGTGGTCTTCATTAAAATTTCACTCCCTATTTGGACACATTACATCAGTATTTTTCTATTTTTTCTCTCTCTCTCTTTTGACAGTTGGAAGTGTTCCAGAAAGACTTCAGGTCAGAAAAATTGCAGACATTTGCCTTTTGAAATTCAGGATTATATGTTTCTTCTGGTCTAGTATGTCTGGGCTGAGATACAATACTTCTGACCCTCTCTACTGAGAGATTTTATGAGCTGCTAAGATCAGATCATCTGACAAATTACTAAACTTGGTGAAGTGCCAGTCAACTGTAAAAGAAAATTACATTATATTCTCTAACTACACTGAATGACTTGAAGCATTTGTTCTTTACTGGGTAAGTGAGGAAAGAATTTAGATGATCTTCAAATTATTTCAGCATACGCAGGAATACAGTCAGGAAAGAGGACTTCTCTGGGATTCTAAATCAGGATTAATCCAGTTCTCAGATGCTGTCTTATTTTTGGGGTCGGGCAGGGGGATTTAACAGTGGTACACAGGACTTTGTCTTTAATATCTTACAAGAGATACTCTCAGCCCTAATTACTCCTTTGTTTCCAAAAAAAGGAAGAATCAGGAAGACAATCACAACAAAAGGGGACACTTGAAGTGTTACCTTAAAGGAAAATAAAGTGAGTTTAGACTGGATTATTTTGGACACAGGGCAATGCAAAAAGAATTACAACAAATTGAGAGCTGCTCCCAATGTCTTTAACAGATGCTAGCATGAAAGAAATTACTTGCAATTTCTGAAATGTAAGGGAACATTATCTATTAATAGCATCAGACAGTTCAGACATTATGGGATGTATGGGCATTTTCTACGTTATTCAAACTACTTTCATATATTACAAAATTATAATGAAGAAATAACTTCCCTGATAAAATTATTTTGTCTTCATTTTGTCTAAATTGCCTAACTGGGAAAATATCTTCCTTTGTCAGATTTTTGAAGAAAAAGGTGAAATAAGCCAAAAGAAAGCTGACAATATGTTGGACCAAACATTATTAAAAAGGGGTAGATGTAGTAAAGAAAAGCTAATCTACTTAGTAAGAATTGGTTAGTCTATCAAACTAGTACTTATTAAGTATCACAACACAGAGAGAGTATAATGGACAGAATAAATAAACCAGACTGCTTAGATTTGTATCCACTCCAACTACATGGTCTCAGACATATCACCATCTCTGTGCCTCAATTTTCACATTTGTAAAATAGGGATAACAATGCCACTTACCTCATAAAGTCTTTATAAGAATTAAATAAGTTAACGTATCCAAAGTACTTTGGACAGTACCTGGAAGATGTTAATGACTCATTATGTGTTTTATTATTAATGTAGGTCTGGCATTATACTAAGTGCTAGAAATACAAGGAGGACTCAGAACATTTCCTTACCAGCACTGATTACCAAGAAAACTACTGGTAGGTACGCGACCATAAAGATCTAATAGATATTTTACACTAAACATTTAGGCATCTACACTGGGGTTCCTTTAAGAATTTCAACATACCTAATTTACTGATCTTGGATTCAGATACCTATATTAAGAACGTTAAGTTTAACTTCTTGCCTAGGGGTAAAATATTCAATATTGATCATAAAATAAATAAAAAATGTAGTAGGAAGTTTTTACAGCACACTTTTGCAGGTAATTTGAAATCTCAAGTTCTATGAGGGATATAAAAATATTCTAAAAAAGAGAATAGCTTTAAAAAGGAGAACTAGTCATGTCACAGAATTACTTCTTAGGAATCTAATTATTAAACTGCATCTTGTAGTTTGATGTGTACTTTTCTACCTGGAATTTCCAAACTGTCCTTTTATCTTGTGCACTGGGATAATCATTACCAATCCTTCAAAATCCAGCTTTTGCATCACTATCTCAATAAATTCTGCTCCAGTCACAACTGTTCACTCCCCTCAGCTCTGCTTATATGTGCTACATCACTACATCAACAATTTTTTAAAGTTTAGAGCAATGCCCAACAAAAATGTAATGTGAGCCACAAAACCAATTTAAAATGTTTCAGTAGCCACTTAAAAAGTAGTTAACAATCAAATGAAATTAATGTGTATTTTATTTAACCCAATATAACCAAAATATTATCAATGCAAAATATAATCAATATAAAAAATTATTAATGAGATACTTTACATTCTTTTTTTACACACTAGTTCTTCAAAATCGGAGGTGTATTTTATATTGCATAATATTTCCATTTGGATTACTCCTATTTTAAGAGCTCAACAGCCACATTTGGCTACCAGCTACTGTACTGGACAGTAGAGATTAAGAATCTACTGTGAAAGGGGTCAAACTACCCTTTCACAGCGGTTGCCTAAGACCATCAGAAAACACATATCAGATATTTACATTACGATTCATAACGGTAGCAACATTACAGTTATGAAGTAGCAATGAAAATAATTTTATGAGGGTCACCACACCACGAGGAACTGTATTAAAGGGTCGCAGCGTTAGGAAGGTTGAGAACCAGTGACCTAGTGTCTAGGTAGCACTTTGCTTTATGAAGTGTGGTCCATGGGCCAGCAGCACTGCCTCCACCTGGCACTTTGTTAGAAATGCAGAATCTCAGCCCACCTCAGACCCACTAGAACAGAAACTAAATTTTACCAAATTCCCCAGGTGATCTGAACGCACATGAAAGATTGAAAAGTACTAAATTAGACCACATATAGCTTGGGAGCCTTTACAAATTGCTACTGCCATTCAACCAGCATGTGGTATTATGTTACTGACAAATACAGAACACTGTATTTAAGTAATGACTTTTCTATGAGTCATACTTTCTCTATACTGTCCAAACAGAACTTCCTGCAATGGTGAAAATGTATCTGTGCTGCCCAAATTGTAGTCATTTGCCACATATAGTTATTGAGTACTTGAAATATGACTACTGCAAATGAGAAACTAAATTTTTAATTTTATTTACTTTTAGCTCATTCAAACTTAAATAGTCACATATGGCAAGTAGCTATCTAGACAGCATAAATGTAGGGGTATTATTTACTACATCACAGTGTAATCTCTAGGAGGGTCCTTGGGACAAATTTAGAAGTTTTTAATCAAGATAATTCCTCTAATTAGCTGCACTTCTTTTTCTACCATATTAACAATCATGTTTACCACTCACTTTACATTGGCTTAGGCCAAATTGGAAACCTACCTCTAGAAAAGCATAGTAAGAGTACAGACCCTGTTTTTTGTGTGTAAACATTACTCCAGCTTATATCAATTAACAATACTAATGTGCATACCTGTACAGTCTTTTTTATTCTATGAGAAGGACCTGGATACTCTGGAGAATACAAATCTGTGAGGAATAATGAGTTGATTAATGTTGACTTTCCCAGTCCAGATTCACCTAAAAGAAAGAGAGGGGTAAAATATCTGTTAAAACTCAGTCATGCTATTGACCTTAATAATCAATGCTATAATCAAATTTGCTTTATGTAAGTACTTCTTGGAGGGATGAGGAAGTGACATTAGAAAATAAACTATAAAGACTTCTTATTAGAGTAAGTTTTTTGTCCTCATTATTTTATCAAATGAGACTTAGGTTTCCAAGGATTCTTTTAGCTTTATAATTTTATAATCTGTGTTCTTTAAAAGTAATGTATCTGACACAAGAGCCTCCATTTTTAACAGTAATGTATTCTTAGAGTTCAAAGTGAGTCATGAAGAAAATATTCGATTATATATTGCTGCCTTAGTGAAATAAAACATTAAAAAATTTAACAATAAATGCTTATTACAGACAACAATTAATGAAAGACCAAAGCAAGAAATCATACAAGTATGAAAAGACTGTGCTGATAAAAAAAATTAATCACAATGCACATCACTATAAAAATGAACCACAAAAAATTTACTTCCAATTTATCTACCCATATACACACAGTCTAACTATAAATTAGGCTTTAAAAAAGTGACAGGTAATTATTTTACAGTGCTTCTGCTTGAGGTAGAAGGGAGGAATGGAGGAAGGTGGGACACAATTTCCATTAAGATTACATACTCTTTCAAGTTTAATGTACTACACCAAATACATTAAGTTTTATCAAAATATAGTTTCAGCATATATATAATACAAGGTTAAAATAAATTACAATCATTGTAATTATCAATGAATATGGCACAAAGTTTAATAGGAATATTTAGCCTAAATATCTGATGTTATAATATTAACCTTACTATTTCTGTGTTTAGGTTCTTTTTACATAGGCTCTCAAGAAAGGTAAGATCTATTCTAGGTGGTCTGAAGCTTATCCTCTTTGAATAAGGGGATGCCAATACATTTTAGATGTAGAAAATCCAGAAATAGAAGAAGAATACATTTCTATCTTGTTCAGACTATTATTTTAAGGTTCCATTAGTTAGTCAAATTTAATCCAAACAATGTTAACAAACAACAAACAAATGTAAACAACAAAACCTAAAAAGTCTCAATTTAGTCAGACTAAAGAGAATTCAAAACACAAACTATACAATATAAAAGATATGCCCATCACACGTATTAATGCAACATAACGTCGTTAAAATACAAATTATTATCATTACATAATATATGAATTGATTCAAGGAAAGAACTGGGAAGTTGGTATATTAAGTATTTTGCTTTATTTCCTTAAGATTCTACTAATTCATTTATAAACTTTACTCTGATTTACTTGAAAGTTTCATATGATAGAGGCAAGAATAAAAATAGCAACAAAACTTTAAAAAATGTATAATGCAAAAACTTAGAAACAATAAGGAGTTAGCAGAACATCCATAGTAAAAGGGTTAAAAGGCTTCTCAGATAGTGATAAACCAAGTGGTTAAAAAACAGAAATAACCTGAATAATATGTTTGATTGTCAAAAATAAATTTTAAAAATTCCTACTCAGAGAATGAACATATTTTAAAAATACTTATTGAATACTTTTATAATCTGATCATATATTTGGCTACAATCAGTCAATCCTGAAAAACACAGAACTCTACATATATTCTCTCATTATAATGCAGTGAAATTAGAAATTAACAAAAAGAATAACACAATCCACCTACTCAAGTAGATATAAAACATCATCTCCTCTCAACTCCTCTTTTTTGAAAATTACTCAAATACAAACAAAATGAATACCACATATGAAAACCTAAGGGAGATGACTGAAGTGGTGTTCAGAGAAAAATGAGTACTAAAATAGGCCTGAAGAAACATACTAACTTTCAGAGTAGTCTTGGTAAAAAAATGTAAACTTGATATAGCTTACTGAAAAAACAATTTGGCAGTTAATCAAAATATAAATGCACATGCCTTTTGACCCAGGAATTTCATTTTTAGAAATATACATTACATAATCACTTATGTATGCCTAAAAACTCAAGAAACTTAAGCATTTTTTAGAACTGTGAAGATTCATGTCCATCAATAGCAAAATCCTGATGAATTTATACTATGAAATACCACATAACTCCAAAGAATGAGGTAGCTCTTCATGTAACTGATATATATATCTATATATGTATCTATATATATCACCAATATTAAGTGACAGGGAAAACACATTCACAGAATAGTATTTATACAATGGTGTCATTCATACATAAAAAAATAAATCTACATGGGAACGATCAGTGTATATAAAATTATAGAAAAGTGCCAGAAGACTGTTAACAACTTAATATGCTTGTCACTAGAGTGGGAAATGGGATTCAGGAGGGAGAAAAAGGAACTTCATTTTTTTATTAAATGTCTTAGAATTTCCTTTAAAAAAAAATGTTTGTTTTTCTTTTCTTTTGTGGGAGCAATGAAGACATATGACAATAGAGTAGAAGGGTAAGACTGGCAACAAAAGGACTAAAGGATAGTTTATATCCTTAAAATATAAAGGACTGTTGAATGCAGTGAAGCTATGCCTGAGTTTGGACATTAAATTATCAATTCCTACTTAATATTCACCTCCATACCAAAATGTCAGAAAACCTGTATCATAAGACAAAATATAGGAGCTTTGTCCTTACACTTTCAAGTATAATACTTTCAATGTGACAATCAATTCTTGCTAATTGGCTTCACATGCAGGAAAGCAGTAGTGTCACTAAAGTAAAATAGAGCCATAATTAGTCCCATCAACTCAAATTCTACTTAAATACAGAATTTATGGAACAACCTCAATCAAGATTATCTCTGCATTATTTAGGGAACATTTAACAATAACAAAATTCAGAATTATACATCTTAGATTAAGAAAACAAAATTACTCAATAAAATATAAACAGAATGTGTAACATTTTATAATTCTTTATAACATATTTTTAGATCTCTTAAGTGATTCAAATTAATGACAATTTTATATTTATTTGGCTTTGAAATGCACTGTATCCATTCTGCAACAAAGTCATGATCATTCCTCATATTTCATTTGATTTTACAGGGAAATAAGTGAATTTAAATTTTTTTCTCTCCTTGTTAAAATAAAATATTGTAATACTTAAAATTTAAGATGTTAAGTACTAAATAAAAATTGTAAAATAAGAGTAACTAACTGGAGTCTGTAGTATTCGTTAACAGTATAAACAGGTTAAAATAACCCGTGGGCTAGCCCAGGAAAGTTAGTCATATTCTGTCACTGTTCAAAAGTGTTACATTTCAAGCCTAAGAATAAACATTCATGAAATCTCTGCTGAAGGTTTTGAAGAAAGTCATACAAATAATTATTTTTAACTGTTAACACCAGCATTTAAGGATGGCCAGTGGAAAGGATTCTAAACAACCATGTAAACCAAGAGGCAGTATCACAAAAAAGGGAGTGAGAATTGCAAAGAAAACTGGTCAACAATGCCAAAGAAGAGGTTAAAGAAAAAGTGACGAAGAGACAACAAAAAGGCCTTTTACTGACCTTTAAAAAAAGCAGTTTTATATTAAGGAGAGAAGCCAAATAGTGAGGAGTTAAGTAATGGATGGGAAATTTCGAAGTATAGATTTGCAGTAAAATGAAGAGAAGATACCACTCATGACGTAGATTAAAAACATTAATCAAGGTGGGTGCTATTCTTCATTCGGCTTATCTCTGAAGATTTAATCTAAAAGAACAGTCTAGACTACATTAAATACTGATTATTTCTAAGGTATTCCATACATATGTGGCCTGAGATTTTCTATAAAACTATTTCATCTCAAATCTATTAGGGTACCCTTCAACATACAGATTGATGTACATGCTAATCCCAAAATTCAAGCTAAGCAGGTTCCCTATGACCTGGCTCTGTAATTATCTAAACAAGGTTTACTTATTCTAATTACAGTAATTGACCACCAGCACTAAGAGCGAAGTCGTAATTCTGCTGTGTAGTTAGTAGTAAACATTCCAACCAGCCATTCAATAATTATCTAATTCATGAACTCCAAAGTTTTCACTTGCTATGCATCTAAAGCTAGGAGGCCTTAAGAGGATGTTTATATTTCTTCCTATACTCAAACATAAAAGTTCTCTTTTTATAGCCCAGTTCAAGTGAATAACCACTTTTTTAATCACCATGTTACCAGAAAAACCTATTTGAAAAATCTTTTCATGATTAATTATTCCAAAAATGGATTACCACAATTTTGTAGTTAAAATGTACTTCTTATTTAGGCTAATGTCTACAACCTTTTCTAGACTGTAAAGCAAGTTTCTGTTTAAGTTCTTTTGCTAAACTGAAAAAGAACTGAAAGTCAAGAGATATCGTTTAAATTCTTCCCATCATTACCTGAAATTCTAACTGGTCATTCAATAAACATCCTCCCTTAACCCTTTCACTGTGTTAGTTCAGTATTTTTTCAAAATGTGTCAAATAGCCACAAAAAATAAAAAGTTGATAATTTGACTATTTTATGCATTTAATATTTTGAGCTGCTTTGTACATGTATTTTTATTTTAAATTTTGTTACATAAGTTTACCATTGTATTTTAGCAAAAAATACTCAAAACATAGTAAGTGGCATCAATTAGATTTAAGTATAGATAAATTAGAATCTAATGGCATTGATGGCATAAAAACTTTATTACAAAATGTTACACAATATGGCATACAAAATACCTTTGTTGTTGATAGTACAAGTCACAGGAAAACATATTTAAAAATCTTATAAATGGAGAAAAGTCCTTGAAACAGTTTCACACTTAATAACAACAGTATTTGTATTCTTAAGTGGCACAATTTATTAAAATAAATGATTAAAGTATTAAAATTTCCTAGTTATTCTTCTTGAAAAACACAAAAATACTCATATAGAAAAATGTACATATAATAGAGGGAAAAGTGTTTTTGAGCTTGTGGGGTAAACTTGAACGTTGTAGTCAGGAGATATAAATATTCATTCAGCGGGTATGTCTGAACGTTGCAGCAAAAGGGTTAAAAATCAACTATTCTTGGGCACACTGTTAGTTTTTTATAACTTCAGGGGGAGTGGAATCAGAATTATCCTATAATCTCTGGCCAGCATTCACTAAGGAAGTTAAATCTTAATTTGGAGTGAATTAGGGTTAGTGTTGAAATACACAAATCAGACAAAAGTAAAGATTTTGTGGAACTATCAGAGGGGAGGGCTCTATTAAGATTAGAGGGCAGCTTAAGGTCAATGGCCACACAAGGGTGTAAGTAAAAGGAGAGAAATCAGGAAAAAAAGAAAACTGGAGCATAACAATGAAATTATTTTACTTGGATAGCTATTGGATAGAAGAGGGGAAGCAAGAAGGTGATTTATTCTTGAGCATCACATTCTACAAAGTGATGCTAAGGAGTGCCCTTCAAAGGTGAAGCAGGCTGACTTTGACCTTTTGAACTAGATGACTCATAGATTTCTTTCAAGTACTATAAGTCTTACATACCAATATTTATAAACTAAGGACCAGCGGTGGGTTGCGTGAAAAGCACTGGGATTTTGTAAATCTGTCTCACCAATATTTCTTAAAAAAAATAAGTACATGAGAATGCATAGTTATAACATTCACAATAAAGAAAGAAAATGTTAGTTGTATAAATGTTTAATAAAAAGCTAGACAAAAATATTTCAAATCAAAGGCATGCAAATTAAAATGTGGAAACTTTCTCTAAATTAACCATATCATTTTGCTTTATTTGGCATTTTAAAAGGTTTCTACTCAGTATTATAAAGGATGAGATAAACAATAACACTGACACATAGGGGTAACTTATTAGTTGGTATAACATTTTCAGTTAACACCTTTTCACCTACTTCTGGAAATCAATACACAGGGAAGAAGACTGCAGTATTTTTAACAGTAAGGAAGTGAGGGGAGGGTCTTTCAGGTATGACAATAAAGACAGGCTAACTATACTGTGGTACTCCCATTAATAGAGTGTTAATCAGCCATTGCACATTACTTTTTAAACACATTTGACGTGAAAAAATGTTCGCTACAGTCTTTGCCGAAAAGAAGTATTTAAAAATGAGTACGGTATTACAGTTGTTCATTAGAGACACAGAAAATATACCGAAATTAACAATGGTGATCTCCTCACTCTTTAAAAAAGTCCACCTACTCCTCTGTATTACATTTCTCATAGAAAACCATTTTTATATACTAACAAGTAGCATTTTCTACAGGAAGAATATTTTAAAACTACATATATCCTAATAACTTTGTTATAGCAAAAAACATTTGAGTTATCAAAAAATACAGCTGTATTTCAAAGAAATATATAATTTGATTCCTTTTCTCTGAACATTAAAGAATACATTAGAGTAGTGCTCTTTAAACTTCAGAATGGAGAGGAAAAGACAGCTCTTGTCAAAATGCAGATTTCTACATTCCTGGGATGAGCATTTTGTTTTTTTGCTTTTTGGTATGTGGGTAGCTCCCTGGCTGGGAATTGAACCCAGGCCGCAGCGCTGACAGCGCCAGTGCCGAAGCCTTAACCACTACACCATCAGGGAACTCCCTGGGATGAGCATTTTGAATAGGCGGGCCAGATAATTTCAATTCAAGGGGTTGGGGGAAACAGAGATTAATTAAAATGTAGGCTGATTTGATTTCTCTATTTGTCCTTTTAGATGACTAAAATTTTATATACTTTCTTCCTTAGCCCAAAATTATCTTTAATGATAGCCTGAACCAAGAAATACTACTGTTAACTGCGAAATGACTGATTTTATTGAAACATGATTAAACAACAAAAGTACCTCCAACCTATATGACATTTAATTTTGAAACTAAAAATTCAAATATTTAATAAAGAACAACCCCTAAGATTCTTTATATCACTGACATTAAGTACTTGACACACTCAAGAACAAATAAGATACTCAAGGGATAGCATTAATATTGTAGCAACCATAAAACAAATGTACCTTTAAGACTAACTAGTGATGTCACATAAGTAACCTGAGCAAGACACTTAAATATATTCATTGAAATGCACAGTATGATCAAGTACAAAATTATATTTTGTTAACAAGAATGCAAGCCACTCAATTAAATCTTATTTATAATGGAAAATGAAAAGAACAAATTCTCAACCATCTTTCAAATTAGTTAAAGCTGACTCTCCACAAAAAAAGAGCTTAGCCCAGCAACCTATATTGAACTGCAAAGTAAGAGCACAAAGTGTGCCCTAAATGTTTATAATCTGAGGAGGTCAACAAATAAATTCAAAGTATGGATTAATCAGTATTTAACATAGCTGCCATATCATCCTCAACCATCCCTGATCTTTGTTCTTTTTTTATCCCTGGTATTTGGACTTTCAACTAGTCATGAAAATGCACTATAAATTAAGTTTTATGCTTAAAGTTAAGATTTTATTTAGTTTACAAATTTACAGGCCCATTATATACAGTATGTATACAAGGTACATTCAATACACACAGTTATTTCAAGCCCTATGTAAGGTAAGGGGGGTAGTTACACAAAGCCGGACAGTGATAACTGTCCAAGTATCTCTACTCCACCACTATCCCATATCCTCATGTTCTTAAGGATAGGCTCTTTTTCCCTTTCCTTCTTTCCCTCCTTCCTCCCTCCCTCTCTCTCTTTCTTTCAATCTCTGTGCAGTGCCTGGCTTAGAAAGAGTAGGTAAATGTTTTGTTGTGATAAGGAAACTGAGATTCGAAGTGATGTGTCCAAGGTCAGAAAGCTCATTTGGGCAGAAACTGGAGTTTAAAACAAGGTTAAGTACAATATTCTTTTTAATGTTAACAGCTGCTGTACCAACTTAGTATAAAACAGATTTAAGTTAAAATATAGAAGGCTGATTTTCATGATATGCTAAAAACATAAATAAAAACCATAACTATGACTATCTCTTTTACAAAACTGCCAAAATATATCATGCATTTGAAATTTAAGCATAATAGAGCTTCAGGACTCTAAACAATGTATCCTATCAAACAAATAGGATGTTCACTCCAATAAGCCCAAATAATAATTCCCCTTGATTCTTTACACATTAAATGAAGACTATACTAAAGCAATTATTAAATTAAGTTGTAATTAGTACTATTCCCTGGAAATTTCTTTGAGGGTTGAAATGGTCATTTTCATTTTTGTATCAATTTAGCTCATAATTCCTAGCACTTCATTGATGATCGATGTATATCATCTGAAGCACTAATTATTCAATTAAAATATATACTCATGAGCATGACAGTAATGCTGTGGAAATACCATGTTATTACTGTATTATTACCACCTGTAACATAATAAACAATTTATAGTCTTCTATCATAAAAACCTGAGTTAAGAATGAACTACAAATTATGCTTCACAATAGATTCCTTTATGTGCACAATACCTTGGGTCTACCATCTCCTTAACTTGAGAGTTCTGGGTGGTGTAAGAACAGAAGATCTAAAATCTAAAGCCTTTTCCCTTCTAAATAGAAATCTAATTGTCTCAATTAATAAATCTGGAGGCCATCCAAAAATTCTCTAATGCAGTATGTCAAAATATTGGGTGCCAAAAAAATGTACACACCTTTTAAGAAATGTTATCTATGTATTACTTTTCAAAGTTGAACTGAATTACAGTACCAATGTGTGGTGTGATATTCGCTCAAAATATGGCATTATCGAATGAATGCTAGCATCACCATGCGACAGGCAGGACAGTCAAAGAAAATGGCTGAAGCATGGTTGTCATTCGAGGAGCACAAGATCACTTTGAAGTGGTATTTGAAATTTGAGAATGTTGTTTGAATTTCCCCCACATTCTCATGACTTAACACCCCTTGACTTCTACCTATGGGGGACCATAAAGGACGTGGTGTACCGCAGAAAACCGGCTACACTGATGGTACTTTGGGAAGAAATTGAAATGTCCTGAGTTATGATACAAGTGGACATTTGGTCAACGTTGCCCAAGCAGTAGTTCGCCATAATCAGAAGTGTCTGGGCGCTGATGGTGACCACTTTGAGCACCTCTCGTCAATGCAGAAGTCAAATGTGACTTGTATTCATCTTTTGCTGTTGGTATATATGGAGTATTACAATTTTAATACAGTCTGTTCCATTCTAAAAATGTGTGAAGGTTTTATTAGCACCCTCTATTTACGTAAATGTAACCTCTACAACACTATATATACCTGCAAATAACTTTCATTTCCAAGCTAAATTCTTCCATCAGTCATTTTTTTCTATGGCAGCCTAAAATTACAATTTTACCATTTTTCCTATTTTTTTATATAAGCATAAAAAAGAATTCTTCTATTCATATGCCAGTTAACTCTGTAATACAGATAAATATTAAGTTTTTAAACCCTTTGAAATTATTTCAGCTCTTTCTCTTCCACTTTCCTTCCTGAAAATTAAGTTCAATAATCATTATGGAGGCTGAAAAAGCAGGTGAACATGATGCAAGAAGAGTCAGTGGCCCAAAGCAGGGTGTCAGACTCTGCAATGTGAAGGCTTACATGGGGGTCTGGGAGAAGACCTGAACCCAAACAGGAGGAGGAGAGCATCTGTGTGAGAAGAGTGGCCTGCATAGGTGTCAGAGCACTCAAAGAGGGTGAGCAAGGCCACTGCACAGAGGTGGGAGAGGAGGAGCGTGGGAGACACAGAAGGGATCTATCAAATAAACATATTAAGATAATGGTTTCTCACTATCAAAGGACACTACATGTTCTCAATCAATTCAAAATGTTTACCTTTCATGGTCATTTTGGGGAAGAGACATAAGTTGCAGGGTGCCAGGTCTGGTGAATAAGGTGGATGAATAAAAACACCATGTTTTTATTTGATAGAAACTGCCATATCAGAAGCAATGTGTGACTCAAATCAATTCGGGACACTGAGGCAGCCACGACAGCGCAACTAAAGACACTCACAAAAGAGGACTTCCAGAACTGCTTCAGAAAATGGCAAGAATAAAGGATAAATGTGTTTGAAGCAAGGAGGAGTATTTTGAGGGGGATTAATGGCAATATGTCTTTTACTGTGATAAAACTTTTTTAATTTAAACATTCACCATATTTTTTATCACACCTTATACACAAACCCAGTGTGTTTAAACATCTTTACTACCATGTTATTTTTAACAAGGGTAGGGGTAAAAACAAACTTCATATCTATTAGCAGAAAAATAAATTATAAAAATTATGGTACATTCAGCTACAGATTAGAATACTATGCAGCCATTAAACACAGTTAAAATGTTGACCAAAATTTCCATTCTGTAAAATTTCTACTATAGCATTATGATGAGATCAAACACAGCAAATCTTTCAATGTCGAATGAGAAAGCAATGGTTAAAATCTGAGGTAGGCACAGCTGGAAATACTATGCAGCTGTCAAAACTAAAATACTGAGGATAAATAGAGCAAAATAATATTAATGATAATTAATTCTTGCTGGTAAGTCATTTTTCTTTTTCATTTTTTCATTATTTCATGTATTTTAGGTATTATCATGGAAAAGTCTCCTTTTCAGAGGCAAGTCTTCCCCACAGACTCTAAATAGATCCTACCATCTTTACACTTCCTTCCTAGAAAATAACACAATCTGTAATTATTCCACTTATTGTTTTCTTGTTAGCCTAGCTCCCTAAATTGACATAAACCTCAGTAATCTTCTTATACAAATAACAACATGATTACCATAATTTATAACTGTAATAATGTAGTACTTATATAGGAAGAACTACAAAATGAATTTAACTGAAGGTTGAGAAAGAGAACCAACCAAGAACATACATTTTTAAAAACCATTTACAAAATAAAATAAACATGAGATGTCTTCACTCATATCTCACATCAAAAAAGATCCACATAGATTTAAAATTGCAAAATAAAAAATTACAACTTTAGTCTATGTATCATATAATAGTGGAATGCCTAATAACCTTGAATCAAGCAGGAGGACATCAAGGACAAAAGGTAAAAGACAGAGGATTGCATGCACAACATAAAAATCAACTTAATACAAAATACAACACAGATACTTACCCAGCGGGGGAGATACCATAATCACAAAATACAACACAGAAAAAATTCTGGAAAAAAAATGCCAATACCTAACAACAACAAAATAACACCCTTGGAATATCTACTGTATATATATCATTAAGGAAAAAAAAAATGAACACAGTTTTAAAAATTAAACTATAATATACCATTCACTAAAGAACCAATATCAAAGATAAATAATCATGAAAACAAAAGGTGACCAGCTATAATAAAATACAGGTGAAAATAAGATACCAATTTTTAGGCATTAAACTGGCAAACAAAGACTATAACACACAGAGTTGGCAATGTGCAGAGATAAAGGTGATGTCAAAACTTGGTGAGTGTGCCAAATTGTATACAACACTTTCAGGCAATTTTGTATTACGTATTAAACCCTTAACATAATGCATAAGCCTTAAAAAAAAAAAAAAGGAACACCAATCTGTTACTAAAGACATTTGGTGTAAGTCAAAAACATTATGACAAATCACTAAATTTAAAAAAAAAACTTTTACCACAAAAATTTAAAGCTAAAGAAATGTTCAAATAATCACAGAAATCATTTAAATGTGGGTTTTACCTTCAAAGAATTCAAAATAATACATTTAATATCACTTGTTTTTTCAAAATAACTTTTGGTCAGATAAAATAATCTACGATCTTCCTTAATTCTATATCCTTGAAGGATTCAAGTAAAATCAGGATTTTACAATTAACATCTTTTTTTTTAGAGCAAAAGTCTAATTAAGGAGCACATAAAGGATAGTTAAGTTCCAAGCACAAACAGGTTTGACACTTAGCTAAAGTAGAGACCTAAATGTCTTCATTATTAGATATGCCTTACACTGGATTTTAAACTAAATTTTTATTTACTTTGTTTTTATTGTAAATCAAGAATTCCAATCTCCTTATTCTGATGGCAATCAAGGTCTTCAGAATCTACACTAGTCCACCTTTCTAGCCTTCCAACTATTACAAAGTTACATCGTAGGGTTCAAATTCTAAAGTCAATATGCAGTGCAAATTAATCTTGAAAACACCTGTTACCATAAAGCACGATTACACTTAAACTGACAACTTGTTCTTCTTCCTGCACGAAAAGTTTTCTGTTTCTTTGAGCACATCAAGTTTATATTAAGGCACCCTGTTTTTCACTAGACTAAAAATCAGCAAGGTGAGATGCTCACACTAAGAAAATAATGTGGGAGCTGTAAATGACTGGGGGAATAGAAAATTTACCTCGCCTACTTCACACCTGCCGTAGGCCAGACACTCATTCCTACTGAATAGAAAAAAACTGCTCTCACCACTTAAGTTCTCTAATTCTCATTCATTCCTCTCTTTCTCTCTCTCTTTCATTTTTTTAAAGAAAATAGAATATCCAGTTGAAATCATGTACGTTCAAGGCACTCTATTAAACTCTGCACTACACCCAGTTCCCCCAAAGGAGCCTCTGCATAATGCTGAAAAAAACCAGACAAAGTGAGAAACAGACAAGGTTTGGTTTTGCCATCTACCAGCAATGTGACTATGGCAAGTAACCTAATCTCACCATGTCTAAATTTCTTCATCTCTAAAATGGGGATAACATTACCTGCTTCATAGGACTGTTGTTAAAAATCAGTGTCAATTTTAGAATACTGCCTGGAACATAACGTTATGTAGGTGTTGGCTATTACTCTCCAACTAGACTGCCCCTCAATTTCTATCCCAATTCTATCCCTTAAAAATCTGCCCTAATAACTCCAAATTAAATAGGGCAATAATACTCTCGACCAGGGACAAACTCTCCTATATGGCTTAAACTTCTATGGCTCTTAATTTCTGTATGACTCTATTGACTCATATTTACTTCCTAGAAATGTTACTTATTTTCTGATTTGTACTTTATGTTGTTATATAAATTATAAGCTCCTTAAAGAGACAAAATGTGGGAATACACACTATGCCTCTTTGATACAAAGAAGTTACTCAAGTAAGTACTCAATAAATACTGCTTATAAGGCAAGGTTATCAAATAAAGGTTTTCCAACAAAGGACAAAGAGTTTCATAAAGAATCAACTGTTAAATATAGATTTTTCAGTTTGTATCAATGTATAAATCTTAAAACAAGAAGACTGCGAAAACTGCTCTGAATTTAAACCTCAACAATGAAGACTTAGCTCATAAAGAATAGCTTGCACTATTTAAAAATATTATTTAAAAACATTAAATCAAGGTTATAGCTTTCTATGATTTGCAAACAATCCTATTAAGATTTGGCCTAAAGTCTGAAAGACAGACCAATGTATTAGACACTTACTTAAAAGGTGACTGCATGTTAGAAATTACAACTATGCAGATGAAAAGATTTAGTCCTTACATTCAACAACTCTATACATATAAAGATACCTAATTAAACCATAATGTTCAAGGTGCAGTGGGGAAAACAGAGTAAAGATCTGAACACCTCTTTTCCTTTATCCTCTATTGTAGTCTTAGCAAGGAAGAGAAAACACAAAAGCTGTAGTTCACAAAAGAACTGACCAGAAAAACTAAGATTCATTCAGAGACTGCATGTTTCCTCTAAAAATCAAGATCAGATGACTATTAAATTTTTTCATCTGGAAAAATGTCACAGGGATTTTAAACCAAGTATCTACCCTTGATTTCCAGATGTTATCCTACTAAATATATGCTCAAGAAGTTATTCTTTAAACTAAATTTTTAATTATCAAATTTTTTTATATAGTTCTAATAAATCTCGGTTTTCTTTCAGATTAAAAAAATTATCTTAAAAAAAATAAAGATCTTACATTTGTCTACAGTTTGTCATTTAGGATCACTAATATTATATATGTAAAGGTAATATGCAGTATTTCTTCACATATAATGATCATGTTACCAATCTATTGAAGAAAAGGTATGTTCTACATTTTAACCATCCATCTAGAGTCTAGACCTACCTCTGCTCCACAGTAGCAATGGGCAAGCTAACCAACCAAAATATTCTGGTCAATTAATAAAATATTCAATGAAGGAAAATTTTATAGCTAAATTATTAATCTAATTCAACACCAAAATAAAAATATCAGTAGACTGTATTAGCTAAAATTAATGCACAAGACCTAAAGGCCTAGTATCAACTCATTTTTTCTTTGTCAAGGACTGTCAATCAACCATCTTGGTTTTCACCTTCTTAAAAATGCAGAGAAATACAATAAAGTTATATTATACTTAGGATTCAGTCAGCCTGAATAAGGTAAAAATATTATACAGACATTTAAGACTGTCATTTAAGCTTATTAATCTTACATATGGTAATGAGTTTCTTCATATATAATGATGTTACCAACCTACAGTCAAAATAACCCTTGACAAACTCTTAAAATGGACAATAGGCAGGGTCAGTTCATAGGATAAAACTCTTACAATAGAAAAATGAGACTGAATTAGAGAACAAGAGTCATATTTCACTCACTCCAAGACTTATACTCAATGAATGAGTTCCCAGGGTAATCATGTGCATGATTATGATCCTCTATCCCATACTTCATTTTCAAATTGAGAGCACTTACAGTTAGGTTAAATGTTCATGGGCTATGACTCCACTATAGTATATAAGCCACAGAATAAAATTATCCTAAAAAAATAAGTAACCACCAGATGCTATTTCCTTCTGCAGCATTACCAACTTAAAGAGAACAACTTCTCTAGTGTTCTATTCCTCCTCGACAACCCTCCATTGCTTCTCAACTTTTAATAGTTTCCAAAATTATACCATCTTAAATAAGGAGGGAAGAAAATACAAATTCCATTATGCCACCAAGTTAAATTTTACAATATATTTGCATAATATAAGAAAATACAACACATGGATCCCTACAGTTATTTGGGCTATTGTTTTCTTAAGTTCATTCAGAGTTGAATAACAGTTAAAATTTAGATCAAAATTCAATTTTAGTGAGAAATCATATCTTACCCACAACCATAAGTGTGAATTCAAACCCTCTCTTCACTGATTTTCTGTATACTTGATTTGGGAGATTTGCAAATCCCACATAGCCTTCAAGGTTCTTCTGTTGCTGAGAAAAGCAGAAAGGGGCAAGTTAATTATGTACCAACAAAACTCTTAGGTCACACATTTCAAATTCCGTTATCAGCCTATTTTAGAAAACCATACAAACTACTGCTCATGGCAAATCAAACTGATTTTATAATGTTATCAATAAAAGTATGAGTTAACTGCAGCCATGGGCAAAATGACTTGAGCATGAGCTGACTGACAATATAATGGTCAATTATAAAAGTACAAGGGATTAAAATAAAAATTAAATGAATGTGCTTCAGGGCAAAGATTTCAATTTATATTACAGTAAGTAACAATAAGATTCTAACCAAACAACTAAAAAAATAAATAAATAAAGGATTTTTCTCAATAAAAATACTCAAATCTCAAAATTACATTAAGAACTCTTCTAATTATCCCATTTGCTTATACAAATTACCATAGGTATGAGTTTCTTAAAATGTCTCCTTATTTATGAAATGAAATAAAAATGTTGACTTTAAAGCAATTTTTCTCATAAAGTCTGGAAGGCTCGCATGATCAGTTTGAATCAGTAGACAATTTTACCAGGTCCAATGATATCACTTCAAGATTTCATACCATCCTGCTGCCTCCATTATTATAACATCAGGTGTATCCAGGTTTTAAATTATCATTTAGTTTTCTGTATGGTTTTTGATTCTTTGATTACCTCAATAATAGTTTCATTAGTAATTCAAGAAGCCTACTTATAATAAAATTGGTGTGGTAAGTAAGTCTGATTTTTAACTTACCCATTGGTGAAAAAACTGTCCATAGTT
This sequence comes from Lyroderma lyra, assembly GCA_004026885.1. NCBI lineage: Eukaryota > Metazoa > Chordata > Mammalia > Chiroptera > Megadermatidae > Lyroderma > Lyroderma lyra. Next base: position 172,353 of record PVJL010002393.1, on the reverse strand, counting down.
CAGATCATCTCAGGAGAGACTTACTGGTTAAATTTACTTAGAGGTAAATCTTATTCATCATTAAAATATAATGGCAAAATATTACTAAGAGGTACACATTTCTCTTAAAAGTTGTTGTCACATTTAAATTCTAATTTAAAGAAACATGAGATCAAAGCCTTTTCAACACATTTGGATTTAACAAAGAACAGTTTGCATTCTTCACTAGGATCACATATGTAGCTAAATAATCCATCCATAACCTTTTACCCACTTTCATTCATATAAACTAATTTTTAACCCAAATATTGAGAAGATAAACAAGTCAATTAAATTGAAAAGCTAATTTTAAACACAATAATTAGGATAGTGATCAGAATATAGTATTTTAAAATAAAATATCTGAAAGTCTACTATGTATAGAGCTAAAAATGTGTTAAATTTAAAGGGCTTCCTTGGCTCGTATTTCATCCTACTGTAGGTTAAATTTAAGATAACTTAAACTGAAAAAAAAAAAAAAAGGGTCTGTAAATTATCTAGTTTATACTCACAGCTACTTTGTAAAGAACACATTTCCATCATTCCAGTGTTCCAGATTCCAACAGAACAGATCCACAGAGGAACAGTAAATGAGGAATTCCAAGAATCGTACACAATACATTTCAGTGCAAACAGGAGCGGACATCCATTGGAACACAGCAAAAGACAAAGGGATAAAATAAAAGTTACTTACATGTAACTCAACAAATCAGAGGTAAATTTACAAATAAACTGAGGGCAGACTTTTTTTCTACACATGTCAAATAATATTTGTTTGTGGGATATAAGGCCCAGTAAGTCTTAAGGTTTTCAGCAGCTCTCCTGTGATATAAAGAACGAAAGACCTCCTATCTTTTATAAAAGCCAATTACTATGACCTACACCTGAAGTCTTACAAGAAATGGTGGAAAAGCTATAAAGCAGGCATGTCCAACTGCGCCCAGGACAGCTTTGAATGTAGCCCACACAAATTCTTAAAACATTATGAGATTTATTTTATTGCAACCTTTTTTTTTTTTTTTAAACTCACCAGCTGTCATTAGTGTATTTTATGTGTGGCCCAAGACAATTCTTCCACATGGCCCAGGGAAGCCAAAAGGTTGGACAACCCTGCGGTAAAGTAGGAAGTTTCAAGAAGGTATGCAGGAACCAAGCAAGTTTAAATCCTAATAAGAAAAAACTGTGAATTTCAAACAATTTTCTTTTGTCAGTTGCTGGATTAAAACAGTCCAGATAAAATAAAGACAAATATTTTAGCTAAAATGTTTACACTGTGCTGTATTTCAAGTTCCATTAATTAAAGTTCAGAATTGGAAGAAATGCAAACTTACGGATGGATACAGGAAAGGGAAGGAAGTTAAAGATGGCAAGCAGTAACAAATAGAAAAATGAAGTAAATAAGAGCTGTGAAAAATGAAAGATAACTAATGATACCCAGAGAAGAAAACAGACTACCCTTGGACAAAATGTCTGTGAAAAGTGTGTGTCTTTATTCTATTAACACAAATCTATGAGTTACATCACAACTTGAAACAGATGATGATGATGATGACTCTACTAATGTCACCTTCAGAGAGGCCTGCCCTGATCAGCCTATTTGACCCACTCATCACCTCAGCACTTTGTTGCTTTATGATATTCTCCTACCACCATTTAATATACATTTTACTCATCTTGTCTATTGCGATCTCTGCCCCAACCCACCTCCAACTAGAATGTAAACTGCATCGAGGGAGAGATTAAATGAATTACATAAATTGTGGCATTACAAGAGAAAAGTCACCTGAGAGAGCTGAAGTTTCAGAGAAAATGTTATAGGTTCCACGTTAAAGGAACCCCCAAACAAAAGGCGTAAGAAAAATCCTTGAGTCTGTCCCTGTGTCTTACTAATGGCTTTATCCTCAACAATCTTTGGCATATAATTTGAGAACTGAATTAAGAAAAGGAGGAAAGTATTCTAGGCAAAGTGGTGGGACCTAAAAGTGGGAATGAACTTGGTACTTCCAGGAACAAAAAGAAGGTACATGAACCACAACGATGTGAAGTAGTGGACCAGGGGATAAATTGATAGAAAATGAGGTCAGGGAGTCAGACAGGGGCCAGATCATGTGGGATCCAGACACAAGAAATTTGGATGTTATTTTAGGTATGATGGGAAGCCACTGGAGGGTTTTACACAGGCGAGTGACCTGACCTGATTTGTGTTTTAAAGATAGCTCTCACAGCTAAAAGGAGTGAAAATAAGGAAACTATTAAGAAGCCTACTGCAATAGTCCAGGAAAGGATACACTGAATTCAGGTGGTGGAGAAGAAAGGAAACATATGAAACAAGGAGACATTAAGAACATGTTTTGAAGGTAGAACTGCCAGGACACTGCTAAAGGACTGGACTGGCTTGGTGAAAGAAAAAGACACCAAAGATAACTCTGAGGTTTTTGGCTTAACAATTCTATGGTTAGTGATAACTCTTAAGGAAATAGGGAACAACAGAGAAGGAAAAATCTGGGAGGAGAGGGCCAAAATTGCCCAAATCAAAAACAGTTTTGAACATGTTAATTTTGAGGTGTCTATTATACATTCAAGAAAAGATGTCCAGTGGGCAGTTAAATACATGAATCCGAGAATTCCAGTATTGGTTGGTGCTGAAAAATATAGATTTCAGAATCATAAGTATATAGATGAACTAGGAGAGAATTAAATTCCCAAGGAAAGGTTATAGATAAAAGGGATTCTAGACAGAGTCCTAGAGCACTCCAACCTTGAGAAAGGTCAGTCAGGGAGGAGGAACCGGCACTGGCTCAAGGTCACTCAACTATGTTAAATGCTACCAAAAGGTTAAATAAAATACCAAAGACATGACCATAAAATTTGGAAACAAAGTTACTGGTAACATTGGATTAAGAGCTGTCTCAGTAATACAGTGAGGAAGAAGAGTGAGTAGGTTGGGAATAGACTATTCTCTGCTCTTAACTATTATAATATTTTAAATAATTTTACATCTTAAATTGTTATTTTGAAATTAGGCATGTTACTTGTCAGTCCCCCCATATGAGTGATTTCTGAGAGGGAAAGAACCATGTCATATTCATCTCTATATTCCTCAGCAAAGTGCTAACACACAGGGGATATTTTTAAAGCTGATGACTAAAATATACTTTCAGGAAATTTTCTTCTGAAGAAGAAACTGTGTCCAGGAGGAAAAAAAAGACTTAGGAAATATACTAAATAATGTAACACTGGCTGACTAAAACATATAGACCTTTCCTATGTCATAAGAATCTTACCCTAGATTCTAAAATCAACCACACTCTGTAATTCAGTACACTTAACCAACCACTGATTCTTTTCCTATACAAATAAAATGTTCACAGTGCCAGTGTGACATATAATCTCTGGATGAAGAAACATTATTTATGGTTATGTATAAATGACATACTGTGACACTTTATAAGCACATGAATATAGATAAAAGTACATGAGTATTTACCAAAATACTTTCCTTAAGAGTATTACTTAAGAGAAGTCACATTAGGTGGTGAACTTATTATACAACAAGTTGACAATGCACTGTAGAACTGTATGCCTGAAACCTATGTAATCCTTGCTAACAGATGTCACCCCAATAAGTCTAACAATAAAAATGAATTTAAAAAAAAGGAGTATTACTTGATTTCAAACATCGGTTATATAACAAGCAATAGTCATCAAATCTTTTCTAAAAGCATATATTTACAAATCTTTTAGTTACATCATGCCAAATTTCTATGTCAAAATTCCTATTTAAGAAAATTAAACTGTAATTCATTGCTTTTTGTTTTACTGCCCGTGGAAAAGTCAACATAAATACAATATGCAGTAATTTCAGTGTTTAACTTATTTAACCTTATTTCTAGAAACCAAATTATAGTCGAACAACGAAATGCTTCAAAGAGTTTCCAATGGATAGATTATTGGAATCTTTAAGAACTCTTTATATTCTCTTGCCATTTGTTCCTATTCCAAAAAATAAAGTTACCAAAATCTTGGTATCTGAAATCCCATGATCATTTTCAAAGGTCTGAATTTAATAGCTGCTTTAATAAATTTTCCAGAAGAGAAAATGAGCAACTTATTTTGAAAACTGCTAAATATGCTTTTCAGTAACAACAAAGCTGATAAAGGGAAGTTGTAACAGATTGAAAGCCTGACAAAATTGAGAAATTGAGGAAAATTAAGATATATTCCTGATAGAAACTACTAAAAACCTTTAACTCCCTCCATCTGTACAAAATGACTAGTTCTGGGCAAATTAATATGACCAGAAATTCTATTTCTCCCCTTAATAACTGCAACTAAAACAGAAATCAGGCAACAAAGATACAAGGTTTACATCAATAACTTTGTATTTCAAAGATAAACATTTGGTCTTTCCTAAACTCCAAGTTCAATCTGTACCCCTTCGGGTTTTAAAACACAGGTATATTGTATATTGTTTTATACACTAACAATAAGTGAATTTCTTTCTCCTAAATTTTAGGTAATTCTAAATACAAAAAAAATAAAAGTAACAAATACATACTACAAAAGAAAACGATACTAAACCATGGATTTACTTGTCTTCTCCTTAGTATTCTTAACAAAAGCCTTACATAATATGCACAGACCTAAGGGTCTAGCACTTGCTTAGTTAAATTGCAACTGGTGTAAAAATACCTATATTCTAGATTTAATATAACAACAACACTAAGATGTTACAAGATTACATAGGCATGTAATCCTAAATATTGACTTTGATGTCACTTCACCTCCAATTTTTTTAAAGGTTCATGTCTTAGTTTAAATTCCTCCTGTTCCTTCTCCCTTTTACTGAAATGAGCAACTGTTTACTGATAAAACAAACTTTTTTTTTAAAATCTATTTGGGAATTTTGGTTAATCTAATCTTTTCAAAAGATTTTGATATGTACTTCTATGAACACATATAAGAATAAGATAACTTAAAATTTAAATAAAATGTTTTCCTTTGCTCTGAACTTCATTGCTTGAGTGTGTCTGTTGCCTGAGTCCTGATTAATGGAGAGTCTGCTATAATTATATAATTGCCTAGATCTATCTACTAAAAACACCTAAAAGCCAATGATACCTCAAAAGCCAGTGATACCTCAATAGCAATGAGCACTTCTAATGCTCAAACTTTGGTTTCTAAAGATGACTATTCTCAAATAAAAAGTACCTGGACTCCCTGGAGAAATAATGGATTGATTCAAGGCTTAGGAAGGAAAAAATACAAGATGAACCAGAAAGTAAGTACTCTAAAAAAAAATGAGGGGCATGTTGAAAGGATGAATAGGAATCAAGTTTAAAGAGCTCTTAATGGCAAATTCAGGACAATTTGAGCAGAAAAAAATGATAAAATTAACATTTATGAGCTTATACCAGTTTTAACAAACAACTGAGTGAATGAATACATATAACAGAACACCTCTTCTTTACAAAAGAATCCAACTTATAAAAGTTAGAATAATATAACAGAAACAAAATTCACTATTAAAATAAACAGCACAATAATAATTGTGACAGACAAGAATCGACAGATAATGGATAAAAGTATAAGTAATAAGTTATTTGCATAGTTCAACGAAAGACTAGTATCTAAAACCTACAACTCAGTAAGACAAATAATGCAACTTAAAAATGGACCAAAGATTTCAACAGACCACCAAAGATAAAGATGGCAAATAAGCACATGATTAAAATCCTCAACATCATTAATGATTAGGACAATGCAAATTAAAATCAGGATGTGGTATCCCTACAATTTTACTACAATGGCTAAAATTAATGAGTGACCTTTCCAACTGTTGGTGAGTACAAGTATGTGAAGCAACTAGAGTTGTCACAGACCGTTGATGGGAATGTAAAATGTTACAACTATATTGGAAAATAGTTTGGCAATTTCTGAAAAAGTTAAACATATGCCCATCTATGACTTGGCTTAAGCATCCAAGAGAAGTTGTCACCATCAATTACAATTTTTAAAGTTTATTTTTAAAAAAGCCAAAAAGAAAATATAACCAGATTTTAACATTGCTGTATTTTGCTAACTGGACTTGAAAATAATTCAGTTTTATACGAGGGCTGTCCGGAAAAAATCCAGCAATAAATGCCTCTATTTTTCATATTACATGGCTGGATACTTTCCAGACAGCTCTCATATTTTCTGTTTTCCAAGTTATTAAGAAACCTGAAGCATTTCCATTTTAAAAAAAGAATCACATAGAAAATGAAGTCATGTTCACAAGACAGTATGTTTTTTTTTTTAAATAGGTAAGTCAGATGTTCTTTTCCATTTCTGACAAGTTCATTGGAGTACAAAGGAAGAAATTACAGCATGTAATTCTGACAAGATTTCAATCACGAAGTGAACATGGGCAAGGGAGGGAAATAAGGGCTGGGAGATTAATAAAATAAGATGGATTAATAGGTGGTTAGTTGTATGTCAAATTCAGCAGAATTATAAACCACAAGGATCCATCCTTCATTAAACCCCAATAACATTATTCAATACTTTGATCAAAATATGAAAGATACACCTCTCAAACCTGCAGATGATAAAAGCTGAGAAAGGTAACAAAAACTTTATATTACACACTCAGAATTCAAATGAAATTTAACACAGCAATATGTGAATCTAAACCATGTCCTTTTCCCCCACCCCCAAACCAGAATCTGAAAGACAAACTTTCAGTTAAGATCATAACTATAAAATGGGACTACAAAAATAAGGAAGTGGTAGGACACATTTCACCCATTCAATAACAAGTTCCTCTAATTAAAAATAATTTTTTGAAGAAGATAAAACAATAGCAGCACAAAGAGAAAAAGTAGAGACATGTTAGTTGATGCCATGCTCCATAAATCAATAAAGTTACCCTAAAAAGTAATTTAACTTTAGGTCTCATAACAGACATACAGTTTGCAGAATGAGGCAAAAGATAAGATGTATTCTGATCTGCAATTTTAAGGTCACAAGATATTCAGTTCTTGGTTTCAGTACAGACATGCACAAATAAAGTTCAGAGGGTAGTAAAAACAATGGTGGGAAGGCTATAACCCCATATAAACACTGTTAAAGGAAACAGAAAGACTGAAAGTCTCTACAAAGACTCACGGAGAGCTGTTTCCAACCTATTAAATAGTAACATTAAAAAGAGAAATTAGACTTATCTTTTTGGTCTCAAGGAGTATGAAAACTTCTGAATACAAATATCAAAGACAAGCTTCAGATACATACAAAAATAGAAAGAAAAAATTAACAGTGACAGCTACTCAAAGATGATATGTGCTTCCTTAGAAGGTAGTGAGTTTGTAACAGACTGGACCAGCTGTGTCCATCAGATATATAACACAAGCCACATATTTAAATAATTTAAAATTTTTGTAGTAGTAACATAAAAAATTTTTTTCAAAGTACAATTAACTGTAGTATATTTTCTTTAACTCACTATGCCCCAAACATTATTTCAACATGCAATCAATATAAAAATTAAGAAGCTACATTAAATGCTTTTTTCAAAGTAAGTCTTTTAAAAATCCTCTGTGTATTTTACACCAAATCTGAATTCAAACTAGCCACACTTCAAGTGCTCAACAACCATATGTGCTTGTGGCTATGGTACTGGGCAGGACAGAGTTAGACAGCCACTTGACAGGTATGCTGCAGGGGGAATTAGAGTACTGCTTGCATAATAAGATTAAATGACTTCTATCTTCCAATCTGAGATCTTGTGAAAATATCAAAAGAATCTGAAAAGCAAAAAGCACTGAGAACATACTCAAAAATTAATAAGGATTAACTTTATTCTATTTTAATCAGTCAATCAGTTACTACCACTGCTTGTGCACTCATGACAGATATACAAAATCTAGCCATAAATGCCTCTTATTTTTCATATTACATGGCTGGATACTTTCTGGACAACCCTTGTATATGTACTCCATACTTTACTACAGCATTAATTCTAAATACAATATATCCATAGGAGTTTTGTCAAAGGATTCAAGTTGTTTATGTAATATAGCTCTCAAACTAGCTTTTTAAAGACATCAAAGCTATTTCTTGTCAGAATATTGATTCCCATGATTCCTAAAATGTTTCACTGATATTCATCTTAACATCACTTGTATAATGAAAAGAAATATAAGTAAAAGTAAAATATTCATGGTTACCTATTTTCTTTTTAAATATTTAACTTACTTACATTACACCATATAGGAAAACAGAAATTCAATTCTTATTATAGACTGAATTGTTTCCCCCCAAAATTCATGTTGTGACTGTATTTGAACACAGGGCTTTTAAGGAGGTAATTAAAGTTAAAGGAGGTCATAAGAGCAGGGCACCAAGTCCATGGGACTCGTATCCTTAGAAGAGGACGAAAAGACACTAGACATATCTCACCTTCCCATGCCACATGTGCAGAGAGGAAAGGCCATGTGAGAACACACTGAGAAGGCCACCATATCCAAGTCAGGAAGAGACCTCACAAGACACCGAACTACTGGCACCTTGATGTTGGACTTCCAACCTCCACAACTATGAGAAAATAAATGTGTTGTTTAACCCAATCTGTGGTATTCTGTTACGGCCACAGCAGACTAATATAGCGTCTAAGGAAGTACTTTTAAAAAAACTGTATTGCAAACCAAATTACGATTGAAATTACTAATAAATTATAACATATGTTTATGTATGTTTATAAATTTACAACCAAAGACTTTAAGCCTGCCTTGCTGAACTTAAGTAACCAAAATAATGTGATACCACAAAATTGCAAATTCTAATTTTCTCCACAGTCAAGGTCTTCAATTTTTATTTCATTATAAAAACATTCTAATCAAGATCACTATATACAATAAAGCTAGAGATCAGTGGATGACTCAAAAAAGCATGCCAACCATTACAAAACTGCAATACTATCCCACAAACAATATTTGTAATATTAAATATGTACAATAATTGATAATATATTAAAAACTGACAGTGTCTACCTACTAAAAGAGCAGTCTTAAAGGAATTCAAGATCAGAGAAGGATCATCAAAGACTCAAGATAACTAGGAAAAGTTTCCCAGAATGAGTATTTTGATCTTGGCCTTCCTTAATAGATGATGGTACTTCAAGGTAAATCAGAACAGCATAAGCAGGACAAAATTACAAAACATGATTTGATCAGAGTAGGAGGAAAAAGGCAAACCAAAGAAGGCCTGAAATGACTGCTAAGTTTTTAATAAAGAACACAGAATCATAAGGCAGTATAAGTACAATCAGAAACATGAATTCCACTATCTGCCATAATTTAAGGCTATGCTCTGGTGGGTAAGGTACATATAACCTTTCTGAGCCTTAGAATGGGATAACATCCCTAATGAGGTTATTGGAAGATATATAGGAAATATTTGGCACTTCATGTGCAACAGATGACAGCTATTATGAAGATCTTTGGGCTTTTATCTTGCAGATAAGTGACTTCCAATCCTGACTATAATAGGAAGCATCGAGGGAGCTTTATAAAAACTGATACCTGAGCCCCAGCTTAGAAATAGAGAATTAGAGTCTTACTGGTAGAATCTTGTAAATAGAATGTTTAACAAGAACCTCAGAAGCCTATACTACAAATAACAGAAAGATACTTAAAGTTCTACAATAGGCCAATTATGAAAATAGTGTTTAGAGTATAATAATCTTATAAAAAGTGGGAAGAGACCGGAAGTAGTAAAACCAATGAAAAAAGTACTCAATTAAAAAAGATAAAAGAAAGTTCTTTGTTCATCTTGGTGAGACTAAATTTCTTCAAAGGAATCCACTAGTGACTGACTGACTATATATATAGAACATTCATATTTTAATTTTTAAAAATCAATAGAATCTTTCAGCCCTACCCAAATACATCCAACACAAATTCAAATACAAGTTTCCATCAAACATAAAACTCTTCCCTTATTTCCTCACTCTAGGCCAGTACTAATGTCGATGGTGCATTTAACTCACATAACATGATATATTTGCATGTCTGTGGTATTACTTCTGCATTCCCTCCATGTTAACCAAATACTTAACTTTCAAAAAGATAGGAGCTGCAAATTTTCAAAGTTTAAAATTATTCCAAAATTTCAAAAAAGAAAAAAAAAAAAAGGAACTACACCTATGTACAAGTAATTATCAAATAGCACAACAACATGGTCAAACACAGACCTGATTACTTTTGGTGAATCCACTTACCAGCTAAGTCATTCGAGTTATCTTTTTTGGCTCACAGCTGAATGAATCGTCTTATAAAGTAACTCCTAGGTGTTCTGTATTATACCAACTTTTATTCTTCAATATAAAATCCAAGACAGGACTGACTACAGTTATAACTAGGATCACTAATTTCATACTTTCATGCTAAGTTCTCAGGTTTCCAAACTTAAACTAGAGAGAGAAATGTTAACTACTTGATTCACCCTATTCAGCAACAAAAAAACTAAAAGACTACAAGTTGTCCTCTGACTACGTAGTCTTGGCAAATTATACAATGACTATATATTTTGGTTTTCAAAATTCTTTTCTATTTGTACATTATCTTATACATCCATAAAAGATGACTCATTTCTACTATATTTCCTTTTTACTCAGGCATATCATTTATACAAAATACAGCTGGGAAACAGAAATGGAAATCTAATTAACAGATAGCAGACCCTCAATATAGAAATGAACCAGGAAAATTAAAACTGAGCAACTAAAACACAAATATTTGTAACAGCAAACTGGATGCAACAAAATTCAAGGACAGAGGGAGGTCAGTACATTCATACAGAAAAAAAAAAATGTGAAAAGCTATGTATAGTTAAAAAACAAAATGACTCTCATATTGCATTATTTAATAGCCCCATATTATGTCATAGCACAAAACCAAATATTCTTGATGGTAATTTTAATTTGATAGTGAGTTCAATATATTCTACTGAAAATAGAGAAGCTAATCAGTTTATACATAACAAATATGTCTCTAGTAATACAAAAAAATGCACGTTAAAACTAGTTGAAAGTACTACACTAATAAATACCCTAGGAAAATAACTGGGGAAGGCAGAAGAGATTTGTTTAAAGATACTCTTTAAAATATTACTTAACAGTCTAAAATATTAAAACTATGAAATGTCTCAATATAATATAATGACTGGCAAGTTAGGATATCAACACTGGAACACCATACACATATTTAAAATAATCTTTATATAGGTTAATATACCAAAAACTGTATTAAACATTAAATGAATAATACCTTGGTTTTGTATAAAATTTAAGGGTTTATGGAGTACTTTTACATATATTCCCTCATAATATGTAATTCACAGAGGTTATCAAAAACCCTAAGGATTCATCAGAATTATTTAAATACTTAAAATGAAAATTTCTGAACCCCACCTCATACCCAGTGAATCAATGAGCCTCCAAGTGTGTTAAGCATTGGAAATGTTTCCAATGTCTGACCAGGTTAAAAACCACTAACCACTAATATACCACTAATTACATTACAAACATGAAAAAAGTATGTAATTAAAAAAAACTATCAGTGATTCAAATAACGTTTTTTTTCCTCCTGGTTAATTTGTTCAAATTAATCATAAAAGTAAGTATATCTATAAAACTTTTTAAAAATTAAAAATGGTTTAAAATGTTGATGCTTGAAGGTATAACAGTTACTGAATGTACTGAATGTGTGGAATATTAGTTACCTCACATCCCAGAATGCTACAAGTAACAAATGAAGTGCTACCCTGGTTATTTTAATAACAGTACCAACAGAAAGCACTAAGATTAAATTACTTAGAAATAATGATCTTACTCAAAATATTTAAAGTATTCTCTATAACTGATTGACAATCTATACCAAAATCTTCTGAAAAAAACAAGTACTCAGATTATAATATGAATGGACAATTTGAATATATAAAGATACGAAATGTCACTGTGTAAAGACATATTAACATGACCCTTGGCTTGAAAGAGCTCCTGCTGTGAAATATGCCAGGAGAAATTTTAAATAGGTAAACATTTTAGTACTACTCAAGAAATTGGTGACGTTAGTCTAACTTTGAAGAATGCAGAAGTTTCACATAAATCACTTTATTCCAATTTCCTTCAATTCTGTTCACCAAAACACAAATACCAACCAAGTATTTTAAAAAAGTACCAACAGATTTATTGAACAAACTACAGTATAGCTTTGGTTTGATATGACAGATTCAATTACTAAACATAAAAATTTAAAGCACAAATGAATAAATTCACAAAAATCTTATTTATTTTCCATCCAAGATGCCTCTCCTAATTTTGAGACTCTACCAGACCTGCTCACTTAGATGTCCTCCAAGCCTCTCAATTTCATGTTTTAAATGACCTATTTCAACAAATGGTACCTATTCATCATCCATATACTCCAGAAAGCTCATACATTCTGGATTCATTACCACCAACATACTCTCACACACCACACACCTCACAACCATGACCTTTGCCTGTGACCTCATCATGTTCTTCATCTTTTGGTCCTAGGACTGCTACCTTAACCTTCCTCAATTCACTGGCCCCATCTTGGTGCTTTGTCTATCCCTACTGGAATTATCATCATGATAATTTTAAAATCCTTCCATAAAGATTTTTTTAAATTCTCAGCATAGAACACCAGATCTCTGCTTACCTCTCTAGCCTCATAACTGACAACACCATGATTTCTCAGTTTAGAATAAGTATCCTTCCTCTTCTGTCTGATCCCTCCTACCCACCTGTAATGATTCACCTTTTCCAGTTTAGAAAAGGTATTCTGCTCTGTACTCTTCCCACTGTACATACATCTCTAAATCATATCACAAAAGATTTACTAAGTAAATGACAGGTTGGGGATACAAAAGTGAACAGAACACAGTCCTTGACTTGGGAAACTTACAATGGAGGCAGAAAAATAGTCAATTGCAATACAGTATAATTAACATTTTTTAAAGCTAAGATATGAGTGCTTGTTACATGCTAGGGTTATAACTCACTATGTACCATCTCATTTAATTTTCATTTAATTCTCCAATAACTTTATGATTCCCACTTCACAGAGAAAACAGAAGAAGTTGTCACATTTGCCGAAGGTTCAGTTAAACTTTAGAGAATTGAATCCAGGTATGAATCCAAAATCTAAGCTCTTACGACATCTTCTATTTCTACTACCACAGCATTTAACTCCATTTCTCTAGTGTGCAGCATTCAGCAGGCACAGGACATATACAGGTTCCAGCAGAAATGAAGTAATGTAGGACCCTGTATATGAATGCCTCACACAAGATGGACAGAAATTTGAACACTTCACCTATAAGGTCATATAGTGTGCTTGAGTGTGATATTGTTATGTTACAGAATTACAAGCTTATGATTTTGTAACAAAAGATTTGGTATAGATTATCAGCTCATAAAAAAGAAGCATTATTTGTACTGGACCCCGCATCTGTTAAATGAATGAACTTGAGTACTGAAGTCTTAAGCTAGTACTGACTTAACAACTGATAGTGTCTTGTGTCAAAGAGATCAAAAGCTCTGAGATACAAACAGGTGTGAAATGACTGATGTCCCAAGTTACTCATCGTGTTATGGTTTATAATGGTAAAATATTGGAAAATACATATCTATCAGAAAGGGACATGTTAAACAAATCATAACCTCTCTATATATAGTCATTCACCACCAAAGATGGATTACATTCTGAGAAGTGCATCATTAGGCAATTTCATCATTGTGGGAACATCATGGAGTATACTTACATAAACCTAGATGGTACAGCCTGCTACACACCTCAGCTATATGGTATAGCCTATTGCTTGTAGGCTACAAGCCTGTATAGCATGTTACTGTACTGAACATTGGAGGCAACTGTAACACAATGGTAACTGTGTATCTAAACACAGAAAAAGTACAGTAAAGCTATGGTATTAAAATATAAAATACGGTACATCAGTATAGAGTATTTACACATGGGGCCCTGATGGACTCTCATGCATGAAGTTCATCAATTATACTTTAAAAAATACTGACCTAGTATAATGCTGTATGTCCAGTAATTACTGATCACATTTTATAAAAATTCATTAATTTATAAACATAACATGCTTGCACATGCACACTTGTGCACACACACACACATACACACACACACAAAGCTACCTGTGATTCTGATTTCCAAGTTAAGGAAATACTAAGTATTAAATGGTAGGAATTCTAGAAGAATAATGGACTAGATGGTTAAAGAAAAACTTCTTGCAATACAGTTACCGTTTACTGGCAAAAGAAAAACCTCCCTCACAGACAGTGCCATGTGAGCTGGTGCATTCAAGAGCTATGAGTTACTGGTGAAAAGCTCAGGTCATTTTCCTCTTTTTCGTGTAACCTTTTCAGTACTTCCAAATAGTAAACTTGGTTGACTGTCCAGTTGGTACAAATTCATAGTGAACAATCCCTCTGATATCAAAAAAGGTTAGCAACAAAGTATTGACTCTTGATCTGGACTGACAAATCTTTTTTGGTCGTGAAATTGGCTGACTTCCATTATACACTTGGACGCTTTGTTTCAGGGTTGTATTGGTACACCCATGGTTCATCACCAGTGATAACAGGGCCCATAACATTGTCTTGCCTCTCCAAAAGTTCTTGGCAAACTCTGACACCCCTTTGCTTTTGTTCATTGATGAGCTCCTTCCAGACCAAGATTTTCAGTTAAGACTTTCCTGTTTCTCTATCAATGTTTACTTGGTGTGCTGTTCTCACAGTCAGCCGACAATTTTGATGCACAATTCAACAAATTTTTGCAATATTTTCATCAGTTCTGCTTGTTACTGGCTGCCCTGGCCTCTCTTCATCAGTGACACTTCCTCTCCCCTTAGAAAAACGTTTAATCCATTTATACACTGCCGTTCTCTTCATGGCATTATCCCCATAAACTTGGACTAACATGTCCCTAATTTCACTTCTACTCTTGCCAAACTTAACAAGAAATTTAATGTCTGTTCATTACTCTAACGAAGCTCAGACGTTCTTGCAACAGACACAACAATAATGAACGTCACTCAGCAAGACACCACCACACATCAACACAAACACAGCTGTGAGACACAGATATACCAAGGTTATGACACCTTACTGAGTTGTTTATTCAGTGCTGTCAACATAAACCCACCATGGCAAGCTCGCAAACTTAACTGTCAGACCTCATAAGCAAATCCAAGATTAGAGTATAGAGTTAATATGTATACCATCAAATTATAAGAAGTCTGAAACCAAAACGGTCTACTACTATCTTCACTCTGACTCTTCTTGACCATTCCACATTTATGAGACCTTGGAAAACACAGATCTAACTCTTCCTCCTCCCCAAGCTTTTTTTTTTTTTTTTTTTTGGGGGGGGGGGGGGTGTCTGTGTTGTTGTTGTTAACCCTCTACCATTTCTTTAAGGTGTTTCAGGAGTTCTGCCTTGTCTGACTAGCTCACAAGTTCTGGCATAGACCTAAAATTCTATGAGAAAATGCACAATAGTATAATTAACTTCTAAAACAATTAATAACACTACCACTCATGTAGTTATGCATCAAATACCTTATCTCCAAATCAAAACCAGAAACCAAAACTTCTTAACTAAATTACAAAAACATATCCTTTCTGTAAATGAAAATCTACTTTATATAAACACAAAATAAATTTCTCTCTTCAGTTATGAACATCAATGCTGTAAGCCTAAGCGTGCATGGGATACTTGCAATAACTGTAGTAAGAGGACCTAGCTCCATCGTGTCGTCCCATCACAGACTACCATACAAACCATCTATGTGGCTTCCACATTATTTCATAGCTCCACTCAATGCTGCTGCTCTAGCCCCACCCCACTGAACAGCTGGGTGGGATGAAAGATTGTTTCCTGCCCTCCCCCTTTGCTCCTTCCCTTGCTATTTGGAGGAATCAGGGATCCAAGCAGCAGTAACCAGCTTTGTGACTCTTTATATTCAGCCAGCCAAGGTACCATCCTTCAGTCCATCAGGATTCCATAAATTATTTCATCTATACCTGTACACTTAATGCCTAAAAAGTTTCCTCCTCAACTTGCTTATAAGATGGGGCTGGGGGGTGCTGACTAAGTACAGCATCTGAATGTACATAAATATGTAGAAGAAGTAAAATACTTCCGAATCTAGATGATCTGTTCATGTAGTTTCCAGGGCACTCAGGAAGGTATTCTTCCCTTTTACCAAAATAAAGCCAAAAGAAATCTTAAAAAGAACAATAAACTCGCACGAGTCAGTTATTTCCGTAACTAAGCAAGCACCTGGACAGCACGAATTCTTTCCTTACATCGCACAACCCAGATTTGAAACAGAGAACTCTCAAAACGTAACTGGGCAAACGAAAACGTGTTAGAAAAATCTCAGTTGCTTGTTTCCTACTATACACACAGTATGAAATGGAACTCAGGAGTGGAAAATGTGAATGAAACGGCCTTGCTCTTTTTCCAATACGTGGGGGAGGAAAGGAAATGAAAGGGCTTCTTAAGGGACTGGCTGAGAACACCGAAATATTTTCACAAATGAATTTCCTTCAACATCACCAAGTCCGCATCTCCCACAGGGTCCCCTCCCTTTTCCAGCGACCCTTCCCACTCCTGCGGAGGGCGCCCTCCCCAGACGTTCTTTCCCCCCGTTTTCTTCAAAATTAAGCCTAAACCAGGATCCCGATGCTGCGTCCTCGAGCCTCGCCCGCCATGCACTGGCCTTCGGGCCGCGCCTGGGGAAGCGGGAGGGGAAAGAGAGCAGGCGGCGCGGTCGCCGGAGCGCTGCCGCCGCAGCCCGGTGCATCCTTCCTCCTCCCTCCCGCCGCCGCCCTCCCGGGGCCGACCCAGCCCGCACCCGCACCGGGCGCGCGCAGACACCCGCGACCTCCTCGCCAGGCCCGCTCCCTCGTGCGGGAGACTCCGCCGCGGGTGCTGGGGCCGCGCGAGCCGGCGGGCCGGGCAGAGACGAGCCCGCTCGGGCCGCTCTGGGCGGCGGAGGCCGCGCGGCTCGCGGTTCCCCGCTCCCAGGGCCCGCCCGCCGCGGCACAGGAAATGCCGCCGCCTCGGCTCTCCTCACATTCAATTCAAACTGTCACCGCCGCCGCCTCCCCTCCCCCCGGGCCCGCTGCCGCCGCGCCCCGGGCCCGCCGTCGCCCCCCACCCCACCTCCTTTCGCTGCCGCCCCCGTCTCGCCTCAGGGCGTTCCCCCAGCCGGGTCCCGTGGCCGCCGAGCCCCACCGCGTCTGGAACGGCGGCGCGAGTCGCGGCGGCCCAAGGCTGAGACTCACCCATGGTGCTGCTGTTGACGCTCCTCTCCTCAGCAGCAGCGGATCTCGCACTGACCGACATCCCCTCCCCCTCCGCGACCAGCCCGGGATCAGCGCAGCCCGCCGATTCTCCAAAGCCGCCTACGCCAATTCCGCGGCGTAGGCGCCCGGCGTCGCTGCCCGGCTTACGCAAGCGGCAGCAGAGGAGCTCCTCCTCTGGCTCTCGCTCGACTCCCGCTCCCTCCTCGCCCCAGCCCCCTCAGAAGAGGCTTCCGGGCAGAGCGGAGGCTGACTTCGATCTCGCGAGATTATTTCTTCCCTGCCTAGCTGCCTTGCTCCATTGCGAGCATGACTTCACTGGCGTCAGCACTCCTTTCCTGCTCGGGTTTAGCCGCCATGTTTAAATTGGCGGGATTTGGCATCTCCAGGGTCGTGGGTATGAGGCCTCCGTGCGTGTTTCTTCGACACCGCCTCTAAGGTCAAACTGCGTTACGTTTTCAGTGAAAAGCCTGGGGAGGCTGAGAGGGCGTGGCCGGTGGGGTGCGAGGGTGGGGATTTGCCCGAATTAAAGATGGCGGCCGTCAGGGCTGCCCCACGCAAATTCACGTCAGGTTTTGGAGCTGCGGGAGCCGCCTGGTTGGCCTTGGCGCCTCCTTACGGAATTGGCGTAAGGCGGAGAGGCGCCGCTGGAAGAGGCCAACCTGGGAAGCAGCACTCAGGGCGGGGGCCGTGTCCACACCTCGGCTTCTAGCTACTGACCTGGCGGCATTGTGAGTGAGAGTGAAGAGACACTGCGAGGCAAGTGTCTATGCCCCCATCCACCCCCGTGTCCTCAGCTTCCTTGACTCGGGATAGAACGTGAGAGTAGGTCCTGGTTGCCCCGACAGTCCCCTAGCGCTGTCACTTTGGGGGCCTGGCACAGCCAAGAGATCGGCTACTGCAGCTTCTACTGCGGACTATCCACGATCACACTCGTGTCGGCTCATCTTGTTGGAGCCCGGTTCGATCCTCGCAGAGTTCATTCTCTAGTTGGGGAAATGAATGGGCACACCTGAAACCACTGGGTAACATTTAAAGAGTAATCAAAGGCTGAAATTGTGTCTTTTGTACCTTTCTAGAAAACTAATAGCTGTCTTCGTTGTATAACTCATACACATGTATTATCTTTCCTGTTAAGCTGCATGTTAAGGATATAGAGAGAGAGGCCGGATATATATATATGTATATATACACACATATATTTGTAAATATATGTCGATTACCATGAGCCGCACAAGAATGTTCATAGCAGCATTGCTTATATTAGTGAAACAATTTAAATACCCACTGACAGGAGAATGGATGAATAAAGTGCATTGGCAGACAAATTGACATACACAGAATACTAAACAATGGATATTGATGAGCTAAAGCTACTAGTGTTAATTTAGATACAGTTCCTTAACAATATTGGAGTGGGGGGGAAGCAGATTGCAGAAAGATGTACTATAAGTTATACTATAAATGTTTAAAATTAAGAAACTGAGATCTAACTGAAAATCAAAGAAGGAGGAGATGATAGATACCAAATTCAGAACAGTGATTAGTTCTAGAGAGGAAGAGAAGGGAATGTAATAGGGAGGGTTCATTTGTATCTGTGTTTTATTTTCTACCAAAAGTAATGTGGGAAGACCTTAAAGCCAGGTGGAGGGTACGTGCGCGTTAAATTGTAATTATTTTCGCATTATTCTGTCTGTGTACTTGGAATGTTTCCAAGTATTTTTTTTTTAATGAAGGACATTTTATCTGAGGAAACAGCTTGTTTTGTGTCTTGATATCTGCTGTTTCCTAAGTCTGCATTTGCTCCATTTATTCTCAGCAAAAAATAGAACCCATCAGAGCAGACTCCAATAACTTCCTGCCTCCACATTCATAAGCCTACCTGCATCCACAGCCAGCCTTTCAAACATCACAGTGGACCAGGCACCCCCCAACCCCCGTCTGAGGCATAGAGGTCTACATTTCTCTGTACTTAATCTCTTTGTGCCTGACCTCTGGATTCTGTCCTCCTCGTGGCTTCCCAGGAACTTCACTCAGTGGATTATTTATGCCATAAGCTTCTGGGCTCTGTCCTGACCACGGCACTGAAATTGTCAACAAAGCCACTAACAACCTCTTTGTTCAGTCCCATGGAGCCTTTTCCTTCTTTGCCTTGACCTTTCTATAGCATTTTGTGCTTGTGACCGTGGCCTGCTGCATTTACGTCCCTTGATTTGTGAAACCACACTTTCTTGTTTTCCTCTTAGATCTCTGGCTTCTTTACATTACAGTGTTTTAACTTCTAGAACCTCCATCTCCTGTCTGTCACTTAAATGTCCATGTACCTCAGAGTTGTGGCCTAGTCATTTTATTCCTATCTCACCTTTTCTACTCTCCTTTGGTGATCTCATCCACGTCCGTGGCTTCAGTGACGGTATATGAGGCCTGCCCAGCTATTTTTCATATTGCATGGCTAAATGCTTTCCAGACAACCCTCGTAGGTGCGAAGAACTCCTAAATGTGAATATGTAGTTCAGTTCTCTTTCCTTACTACAAATCTGTGTACCTGACTGCCTTCAGAATAGTGCATGTCCTGATGTTCCAAGGTAGTACAAATCAGTGTATCTCAAATAAAGCCCTCACTTTCATTGTACATGCTTCCATGTGCCCAGTCATCATCAACCCGGTTGTCTAAGCCAGAAATGTGGATTTTACACCCAGCCCCTCCCTCTCAATGGTGACGTCCTACGGCCATCAGAAAGTCCTGTCAGTTTTTCCTTCTCACGTCTCTAATCTCTTCATTTCTCTCCATCTCCACTACTGCTGTTCTAGCTAGGCCAACACTATCTCCTGCCTCACTCTCTGCAATCGCCTTTCTGCCTGGTATTTTGTTCTACTCCAACTCATTCTTCACATTGTACCCAGAGTGACCTGTGTCAGTCTGTTGTTTAAAGGCTTCACACTTTCCCTCGGGAAACTTACATGATGATACCTTTCCTCCTTTCTGGCCAACCTCCCATGCCTTGCTCTCTCTCTAAACTCTCCCACGCCTTGCTGCACCCTCTGTCTGGGACACTGCACTCTCCTTTTATACACTTGCATTGCTTACCTCGCTGTCTCCTTTAAGTCTCAGCTTAGCCCTCATTTTCTCTAAAAGCCTTCCGTGGTCTCCCAAGATTACCCTCTTACCCTTCTCATAGTATTTTCGTATTTACTCCTATGGTGATGCTAATAGCAGTGTTAGACATACTTGTCTCTTCCATTAGAGTTTGAGCTCCATAAAAGCAGGGACTCTTCTTGTTCACCTGTGCAGCCCCAGCACCTAGCACAGGGTATGGTATTATTTCATTCAGCAAATATTTCCTGAGTCCTGAGTAGGCATGAGGCACCAGGATAATGGTTAGTGTGTGGAATGGGGAACACTTGGGGGAGGTCTCTGAGATGCGAGGGGATCCATGAAGTCAAAATTATTTTAATTATAGCACTGAGACTTTGTTTTAACCTTTTTCATTTCATTCTCTCACAAGTGTATAGTGGAGTTTTCCAGAGACTACATGAAGTGTGGTAACTGCAACAGATTGAATGCAAAAACCACATAACTCTGCTGTCTTGTATGTATTCAGCCAGACATTAAAGGGATTTGCAAAAATGAAAAACCATGGCACTCTTCGAAACTAATTTCTTTTGGTTTTGGAAGATATGGTTATATTTCATAAAAATGTTATGTTGATATGTAATTGATTTATTATTTTTAATAAATATTTTTTACTTTCTCAGTTTTAATTTCTAGTATCAATAGATATATTTCACATAAACAAAAACTCTTTGAAGTCCTCAGTAATTTGTAAGAATGTAAAAGTATCATGAGCCCAAATATTTGGGAATTGCTGCCCTAGCACATATGATATGTGTGTTCAGCATACATGTGTTAAATAATTCATGAATGTCACTTTGCCAAAACCATGGCATGCACTGCTTAATGTTTCTTAATTGAAGCTTCCCCCAAAATGCTCAGAATTAACATCTGAATTGGCAAAAATTACCATGCTTAGTATCTGAGTACATATAAGTAAAATTATTCTGTAGGTGAATGTGCTTTGTAAACATGTATTATACAAATAGTATTGTTCTGGTAATTGTCTATGATAAATATGAACCAACGTTATAGCGTTGACAGTAGAACCAAGATTACTTATTATAATCTGATAGTTGACTTGAAGATGAGAATTTTTATAGCCAGCCATTTCACATCAGTCTAATTTAATCCATATGATTTGGTAAAAATAGATATTACCTTCATCTTTTAAATGAGAAAACCAATGTTCAGAGAAGTGAAGTGATTTATTCAAGGCCGCAGAGTTTGTCAGAGCCTGAGACAAGGTTCAAGGACCTCATGCTTTTCCAAATAGGTAAGACCTCAGTTGAAGAGATGTGCTTCTCTGTTGTGAATCCTGTCATTATTTGCTAGACATTTGGTCTAGCGAAAAGGTAAGATGGTTTTTACAATTTTCAAGTACTTTTTACCCTTAGTGCAAGCAGAAGGATGTGGGTGGCATTGAATCTATATGAAGGTTTTCTTTGAGGGCCAGCTCCGAAGTGACAGTTCAAGTGAGATGGCACTTCTCATAGAACCAGTCTGTCCTGTTTCCTAGCAGACACAGATTGGGTGGTAGGGAGGAGCTTGAGATTTCAGGTGTGTATTTTGTGAAGTGGGTTGGGCAATCTGCAGTATCTCCCTGTTAACAGTCATATCCAAAGGCACCAAAGGCCCTCGAGTGCTTTTTCTTCTTTCTTAGAACAGCAGGACAGGATTAAGAAATGATGTGGAAAATAAAGAGTCATTAACTAACTAAAACTTCTTTTCTTGTGAAAATGAAAGATATATAACTTATTCAAAACCTGAAACTAATTTAGTTTCACATGAATGAGTATGGGAGTATATTTTCTTCATGGCAGATTTAGAATATGAAACCTCATAATTCAAGAGAAATATTCTACCATTCACAAAATCTCTTTGATGTGTCATGAAATACAAAGGCAGGGAATCAAGGTAAGTATGGTTTTAATAGTTTTGAATTTAACTTTTAAATATTTGAAAATGGACAGTGCGTTCCAATGTTAAATTCATGAATGAATAGCATGACTATTAGAGGGACATTCTGTTGAAATCGAAGACTCTAAAATAATTGACAGTGTTAATATTCTGTAAGTGAAAGGGGATATTGACATGCCCTTTTATGTATTAACCTATACAATACATTTAAAAGGTCATGAACTAATGAACAAAAATGAGAAAAAAATAAAGCCTTCTACTCCTTTTGTAATCAGACTACCCCACAGGGGAAGAGATGCCAAAAGACACTGTAGTGATAACAAAATAAAATGAGAGAACCATGCCACCTGAAGACCAGAGATTTGAACAAACTGTAAACCAGCTATTTAAATAACAAATAACTCCCATTCTAAGATTCTTTACCTTAGAAGGAGGGATTTTTCTTTTTCCCACCAGCCAAGGAGGCGTGTGGGAGAAAGCAGAGCAGAAATGGGATGTCTGAATCCTGACTGCCCCAGGAGGCCCGATTTATCTCGACTTATCCCCGGAGGCTCAAGGAATTTTCAAATTCCAGGCTATCCTGGAAACTGAGCTCTAATGCAGAGGCGAGCCCCACTCCTCTCTGAGGACGCCGTGCCCCTGGTACTAGGCCGGCTGCACAGCTGCCTCTGTCGCTGAGGGAAGAGAGGAAACCATTTTTACCTTGAGGTTTTCTTGCCAGTTGGCACCTTGTTGTAGAGCTCTCCAATCTGATTACACAGGAAAAATACCACTGAGCACAATACTGGAGAAAAATCCAAAGTACATAAAAGAAAATCTATTATAAGTGGAACAGGCCTTTGTTGCCAACTCCCTTTGGCATTTCCTACCACTGAATCATAAACTGACTGAAATAGGAAATGGGGACACATGGCTCTATGGGAAACCAGCTGCTTTCAACAACCAGACTTAATAGATTGATTTTGGCAATGATTGAATGCCTCCTGCTATATAAGAGACTAGTGAAAGTGAAGTGAATTGAACTTAAGGAAGTTTATGCAGATGACCCGTGTTAGGTCAGAACAAGGCTGTCATGTTAGCATGCAGTTGGAACCTACCCTCTCCAAATCACTCTTCCTAGCAGACCTCTGAGTGCCTGTTTCCTGAAGGCACACCTCAGAGAACCTCATATCCAGGAAAACAGGAAGTTCAGAGAGGAAGCCAATGCCTGTGCCAGACTAACGCGCTTGCCTTTTGAGAAGCAATTCCATAGGATTATCGTGGAGACTGACTGGTGGAAGACAAATGCTTAGTAATAGATTTTAACTAGTACGTCATTATTCCCCTCCTTCGTGAGGCTCCTAACAAGGTGACAGGCTCTTACACTGTAGCTCTCTCATCATTTGACATTGATTGGATTCCACGTTAGGGAGATACTTAAGCATCTGATAAAAAATAAAAAGCAAATTTTGGTGTATGTTGATTGTTAACCCGTGATGTGATCCATTTCATGGGAGGAATTGTGCTTGAGATGTATTTATGGTTTTTAGTTGATACATTTTTTTCCTTGATTTGCTTCCACCAATTTGGCAGTAAAGCATAACATGCTAAAGTAAAATGATGATAGGGGAAAACGGGTATATAGGAATTCTCTGTACTGTCTCCATAATTTTTTGTAAATATAAAACTGTTCTTAAGAAATAAAATTTACTGCAACAATATGCATGGACCTAAAGGGTGTTACACTAAGTGGGGAAGGAGCTGCAGCAGTTGCTTGAACCATGTAAGCCGGGAATTCCTCTCCGGGGTAACCCCAAATGTGGTAGAGGGCACACATGCCCCGAGTGGATCTGTCTTTTTGGCAACACAGACACCTCACTTATGGGCAGGGGCAGGGCCAAAGGAAGGCACGAGTAGGACCCTCAAAAGTTTTGAGCCCAGGATGAGGGACCTTTCTCATCTGGTCTAAGGATGAACCTGTTTTAGCTACTTCTTAGTGATCAATCATCAGACAAGGTAGTAGAGAGTATAGCTTTCATTCTTCTGGGTGCTTTGCAATAGCACTTTGAAACAGAGACTTTTTAAATGATGATATTAACAAAAAGAAAAAGATGTAGTGATTTGCCTTGGGCATCATGCAACAGTGGGGTTTTCTGAAATTCAAGGCCAAATATAAAATAAAGTAGAATTGGTTGATTTTTATTGTTTTTGGTGTGATTTTAGTGGTGGTAGGAAGAATAGATGAGACTTTTACTCTTCAGTTGATATCATTCTTAACAGACTGACCAAATGTACCATTTTAAATGGGACGGAAAACAACGGTACTGTCCCATTTCAAATGACATATATGGCCAGCCTGGTCTCACTGCGCTAAATTTAAGGTGTCAGTAGCCTGACCACATGTACTGTTTGAAATGGGACAGTACCATTGTTTTCATACCCATTTAAAACAGTATGCCTGGTCAGCCTGTTTCTTAACTATTGCATTTTTTATTGTGATCATGTAGGTACATTGCATTTACACTAAAACAACAAAAAGGTAAAGATCTTTTAAGAGTCCCTTAAGTGGGAGTTCCCTGATGGTGTAGTGGCTTGGGGCTTTGGCGCTGGCACTGTCAGCGCTGCATCCTGGGTTCGATTCCTGGTCAGGGAACTATCCACATACCAAAAAGCAAAAAAAAAAAAAAAAAAAAAAAAAAAAAAGAGTCCCTTAAGCAAATAAAGAAGTTTAAATGTTAAATTGAATGATCAAGCATAGGTTGTTTTATCCCCATATGAAGCATTGCCAACGCAACATATTAGGTAACGTGATAAATACAGAAACTCTATTTTTTCCTAATGGCAATATTCACATTTGAAGCAAGCTGTCAGTAGCAAACAGCTTTGCTTGAGTTGCCTGGGTTAGCAGATGTCTTTGTTAGGAATGTGACAATTATCACCATTTTTTATTTTGCTGAATATCAAGGGGTGCAGAAGGGAGCCAAGTCCTCATCAGTAGTGCACATGGTAGATTACATCATGCTCTCTCCTCACATGTCTTATGCTTTGTCATTTGCTCTTGAAATTATCATAAAAAGATATATCTGACTGGCTTACAACTGAATGTAGTTCAAAGTTGATACCAACTGTCACATAAAACTATGTATACGTAGTTTTATGTATATGTAACCACTTTACTTGCTGTATAATATTCATTAACATTTACCAAGTGTGTAGTCTGTACCAGATAATGAGTAAGCACTTTACATACATTATCTCTTTTCATTGTAATCAGAAACTCACTTGATATTTGCATATATTCTGTCACTTGTACTGTGCCTTCCTCTGAACACGTGATTGTTTGTTACATTAGCTAATAACTTGTTTTGATATGGCGAATATCATGAATTTTTGTCCACGGAATAATTCCTACTACAGTTGTATTACGAATGGAAAATTTATATTGCAATAAAGACCAAATCATTGAGAAAAACAATGTAAAAATCTTGCTTCCCTAATTAAGCTAAATTTTATTCAATTCAATAAACAATAAAGCACCTTCTGTGAGGATGCTCTGTGTTCACTGGGTTGGATACAAAATTGAATTAGACTTTGTCCCTCTCTCCGAAGTGGGTAGCCTAATGGAGAAGAGAAACAAACCGTTGAATGCCAAGACAGATTATGGTAAATTCTGTATTCCAAATATCAGGCAAGTACTTAATAATGTGGGGAGGCTCTTGCTCTGACTTTGGTGATGGAGGAAGAGCATTTTGAAGGAGAATGATTTTAACTGGGCTTTGAAAACCAGTTAAACTTACAAAAGCCAGCCTGGAAGGAAGGGCATCTAACAGAGGCAATAGTTTAAAAATAGGCCACTGAGCACAGGGCCTATTTGGGCAGACTTGTCACAGACCAGGCTGGAAGAGTTGACTGGAAGATAAGGCTAGAATGAAGGATTTGGACCCACTCGTGGAGGGTTTTGACTCTAAAAGGCAATGGGTGGGAAAAGAAAGTTTTTACTCGAAGTGGCATGCCTGGATCTGAACCTTTCAGAAGATGACTCCAGCGGTAATGTTCAGAAAAGCCAACGTGTAAGGTATTGGTGGGAAAGGCAGTTAAATCAGCCAAAGAAGGGGACGGAGATATGCTTAACACCGGGGCATTTACGTGGGCAGCGAAGGTGCTGTTGTTCTAAATGGAGGAAAAGGAAGGTGACCTAGGCAGTGGTCAGAGGGAACTTTTCGAGTTGAGAGTCTCTGATACGGAGATACTGTGGACGATGATCGACACCAAGGCACAGGGAGCTCCCCGGTGGTGCAGCGGCTGGGCTTCGGCGCTGTCCGCGCTGCGGCCTGGGTTCGCTTCCCTGGCAAAGATTATCAACATGGGTTTTGATCCCAGAGAAGAATATACCAGTTCTAGCTGAGATTTTTTTTTTAATATGACAAAACTCACATTAATGTGCTATTAAAACATATGAGTAGCTAGGAAGACGCTTGGAAGGGAGACACTCAACTTGGTTCATTCAACAAATATATGAGAGCTGTCTGGAAAAAAACCCAGCCATAAATGCCTCTAATTTTCATGTCACATGGCTAGATACTTTCTAAACAGCACTGTGCTTAACGTGAAACCATAATCAATAAGCATGACATGGTGGATTATTCTCACTGTCAGAGGGTACGACTTAGCACCTGTTGACTTTGTTCTAAAAGTAGAAACTACAAACTGGTTACTTGGAAGAAAAAAAAATTATAGGAAAGCTAAACCCTATAACACCACCTTATACTTAAATAAATGGTTGAACCACATAAAATAGTGATTCCCAAGAAATTGCTTGTATTTAATGCGAAACTAGTAATCACTCTCTAATGTTTTGCCTGTGAGTATGAACTTTCACACTCAGAGACTCGTTCTACAGTCAGTGTCCCCAGACCTAAAGCCTATGTCTCGGAAACTCCCTCGGATTGTCATAACACTAGCTTGGTGGTGGCACATCTGGAACCACTGAATGCAAGGACCACAGCAAACTGGGATCACTGGTCCTTTGTACCCCAGATGGAGACAGTCACCATTTTCTAAAGTTCTAAAAATAAATAAGTTGTTTTTCTAGAGACAAGTACAGTGACTCTATTATATGCACTCATCAGGAGATTGTACAGAGTTTGGGATGTGGTCATCATCCACTCAAAGAGGAATTGTTAGTCACATGGTGAAGAATATATGTAAATGGGCTCAACAAGTACATGCTATCTCTCAGTCTTCCCAAAGAATATTGACCTCGTGCTAAAGCATTTATTTACACATTCTTTTTGAACAACTTTTAAAGTAAACTCAGAAGCCCTATTTTCCATCACGTAGGTTGGTCCTATGTAGACACAATGTTGATTATTGTTGAAGCTGTGTGAGGGATATGAGGATTTATTATACTCTCTAGTGTGTAGATGTTCGAAAATTTCCATGATAAAAAGTAAAAAGAAGAAAAGGAGATGTGTTTGTATAGCTGGGAGTAATGAGAACCCTTTCTTGCTTTTCCCTTTCCTGGTGACATCCACAGTGACCTTTAAGAAGGTGTTTAACCTAATTCCATCATGCTTCATAAAACTCTTCCACATGCTGTCACTTCATTACTTCCATGGGACCTCTGTACCACAGGCATTCTCCCAAATAGTTACCTGCTCCCAAATCCACCCCCCAAGAAAACAGGTTTTAATCATTCATGAACCAATTTTTATTGAACACCTACTCTGCCATTATTTTAATGGTAATTTTAAATTCCATGACTAAATAGCTTTGTAAGAAAAACAAACAAACAAATATAACCACCCAACAGAAAGCCTTCATTTGCACAATAACCATTTATTAAGCACCCACTGACTGTAAAGTAGATGCTCTGCGCTTGGTGACAAAGCATGCTGGGAACTTCTGCATGGAAGTAAGAGTGGATAAAGACTGGTGAGCTGGTCATCGCAGTGAGGGAAGGGGGGCTTTTCAAAGTGCAGGCTGTGCACACAGAGCAGTTTAGGTCTTGGGTAGTCCCAGGAAGGACTGAGAACCATTGGTCCAAATCACCAAGTGTAAGCGGGACCAGAGCAGACTCTAGTCTGCCTGAATTTGGCACGGCCATCCAGGGGTGTAGTTGGTGGGTGGAAGGCAGGCAGGACACCTGTTTGAAGCCTCATCCTGATGGCGAAAAGGACAAGAGAAAGGACTCAGCAGGATTTGGACAAGTGGTCAAGACTGAGAGCTGCCTGGGCGTAGGTTCAAGGCTGGGCTTTGGTCCTGGTGGAGTTCTCAGCCAGGATGTAGAAAGGACTAATTGTACTACATTGGGTCCCTTTTGTATAGCAGGCACTGTGCAAAGCTCTTTACTTACATAATCTCATTTCATCCTCATGACAGCCGGGTGAGATGGAGTGATTTGCTCATGGTCAGACAGCCAGTGAATGGATAAGTTGTATTTGAACCTAAGTCTATTCTGACTTCAAAACCTGTACTCTGTTTGTCCTTCCCTGATACCTACAGGGAACAGGGCAAAGGCTTGTCAGGTTCACCCAGAGGGGATAGCTGGGAAGAGTACAAGGAGGCATCAGGCAACTGACTACTTCCATACTCCACTCACCAGTGGGTGAAACAAAACAAAACAAAACAGAACACCAAAAACAAAAACAAAACCCAACAACTCCCAGTGACTCCTGACTGACAGGATTCTCATTCCCAGCATTATGCCCCCAGGCAACATAGTGAAATTAGCAAGTTTGTCTTGGTGCCCAGAGCCTTTCAAGGTCGCCTGTTTCTTCCCCAGTCCCTGAGGAGGAGCCTTCTGTCATGTCCTTCACCACCATTCACACCTAGTAATTCTCCTCTGATGACAGGTGAAAGCACTGTGCTTTGGGGATCTACTGCTCTTGAACAAAGAACAAGGGCTTAGAGCAATGAAACTAAGATTAGAGACAGGAACTAGGAAGGATTTGAAAGATAGACTGACTTCCCTGAAATCACACTTGTGGAGAGGCTCCAGAACATTCAAAAGGTCCTATTGCTATTTGAAGAGAAATGATAAAATTTCAGGAGCTAGGATGATCAGGAGTCCTGTTTGAGATTCTGCTGAAGTCCTTTTCCTACTGCGGTACCAGCCTATCTGTACAAAGCCCTCATTTTCACAGGGAACAATGTGCATGTGTGTGCTTCTCACAGAGACGGTAACTAGAGGGCACAATCCATTAAAGCCCTTCCTTTGGACAGATGAAGTTACAGACCCAGACACTGCCGTGTTAGTATTCCCAATATCCACACTGCCCTACACTACAATAAACAGCGCAAACAAGAGTGGCTCTCCTGGTTCTCTCCACTCCTTGACCCCAGTCATTGTTCAGTGAGAGCACAAGATCATGAAAATTTCCTCTACTTACTAAAATCACTTGTAAGCTCAAAATTGTTCTGGCAGATACTTCTGACCGGTGGCTATGAAATATGTATGGATAGGGAGTTCCCTGGTGGTGTAGTGGCTAAGGCTTCGGCGCTGTCAACGCTGTGGCCTGGGTTCGATTCCCAGCCCGGGAACTACCCACATTAAAAAAAAAAAATGTATAGATAGATGGATAAATAGGTAGATAGATATTCATAGACAGACAGATCGATCTAGACTTAGATGTAGAGGTGGTAATTTATTTGCTGAGAGAATACAGTAATAACCTGTAAATGTAACTCTAAGATAATGACAAATTTCTGTATCCTGTACATATAACAGAAGAACATAATTTTACAAGGCACCATGATAAAGCCTTGGCTTTGTTGCTTATTAACTGTGAAACATTTGCAAATTATTAATACTTCTCTGAGTCTTGTTTTCTGTCGTGATAAAAAAAAGGGTAAAACTTGCCTTGAGAAATTTTTGTGAGCCTCGAATGTAGTATAATGTGAAGTGGCTAACAATGCCTGGGACATAGAGGCTCAAAAATATTTCTGAATAAGTAGTAGATGCTCAATAAAGGTGGCTTTTATTATTTTTTACAACATTGGTCAAAGTTGATAGCTTTAAAACTGTCTACCCTATGTTCCTCAGGGAACAATTTTAATATTAATGGTTTCACTTTAAATTATTAAACCAAACACATCTATTGCAAAAATTCAAATTGCTTAAGTATACAAGTAAAAAGTGAAAGACACGTAGATGATACACTATAGAATTGTACACCCGGAACCTATGTAATTCTTGCTAAGCAATGTCACCCCAGTAGGTCTAACAATAAAAAAAATGTGAAAGACCCTACTAAAAAGCTAATGCCTTAGACGTAACCATGCTGACAGTTTGATACATATTCTCTCAGGCCTTTTGTTATGCCTATACAAATATGTAATTTCTAAACATGAGTTTGTACTATACACAGTGCTCTATAACTTGAATTTTTGACATAATATCTTGGACATATTTCCAGGCCTAGTATTCTATTTGTGTGCATAGACTGTACTTCATGATACAAATCTCCTATTAATGGACAGTTAGGTTACTTACTGTTTTTTGTTCTTTCAACCAGTGCTGCAATGAACATCCTTATGTAAATGTTGTTGTGGCATACACACTAGTTATTTTTCTAGGATAAATTTCTAGAAAAGGAATAGCCAAATCACAGGGTACACATATCAACTTGACTTTGCCAACTTGCAGGGACAGGGCTAGAGGCTGAATTGCGTCCCCTCCAAATTCATGTTGAAGCCCTAACCCCCGGTACCTCAGAATGTGACTGTATTTGGAGACAGAGCCTATAAAGGGAGTCATTAAGTTAACATGAGGCCATAGGGATGGACCCTAATGTGGCCTGACTGGTGTGCTTAGAAGAAGAGGAAAGGAGGATACACAGGGACACCAGGGATGTGCACATAGAGAATAAAGACCATGTGAGGACAGATAGAAGGTGGCCATCTGTGAGGAGAGAGACCTCAGGAGAAGCCAAACCTACCAACGCCTTGATCTTGTTCTTCTAGCCTCGGAACCAGGAGAAAAGAAACTTCTGCTGTTTAAGCCACCCTACCAGTGGCATTAGGTGATGGCAGCCCAAAGAAACTAATACTGACGGGTTATTCCCAAAATCTTGGGGACCCTCCATCTTTGAGGTGTAGTCCAAGAGGTGTGAGCAAGCTCTTCTAGTCAGTTGCGCCCTACTTGCTTGACCTTATGCTCTCTGTCCCTTCTTCTACCCTCCTTGCTAATAGCAGCTTATTGAAAAGGGGGTGTCTATTGTGAGCACTGGGGAATTTGAAGGCTCTTTGGATGTCCATAAATAGCATTTTGATATATCTCATTCTGGCCCAGCATTTAGACAATTAGGAGAAGTTATTAAGGCATTTTCCCATTAAAACATCCTCTATGTTCATTATATGAACTATGAAACAATAGGGAAAATGTCTTACCCACATAATTTCTCTCACATTTCTTCCACAGATTAATGGGAGTAAATAGCTCCCCTTTGTATATTATTTTAAATTTATTAGATAAATCTTTCAAGTAAGATACTTAAATTACCTTAGATCAACCTAGTGGCTAGCTAGAGTTCATGCTCCCCTTGAAGCTGTGTTTTAACACATTCTCTGTCCCTGATCACCCCTTGTCCCCCAGCCTTCATTATAGCCAATGTGTGTGCTTCTGTAAGAAAGAGGTAGGAAGGAAATTTGAAATGACTTGAGGATCTACGTTCTGCTCCACAGCCATCCTCAGGAACCCTCACAGTGTGCCAACGTAAGCTCACAGGGGCAAGTTCGTGAACTTAATTGTCAGATTTGGGGTACGATGCTTTGATGGCCATTCCAGAAAAAGAGTTCCAAAATTGCTTCTCAGGGTGAACTAGAAGCTGGTGTCAGTGCATAGCTTCCCAAGGGGACTACTTCGAAGGTGACTGTAGTGATATTCAGTGATGAATTCGCAAAATTAACTGTCCAACCTCGTGTGTGTGTGTGTGTGTGTGTGTGTGTGTGTGTGTGCATACATACAGAGGGTGCCAAAAATATATATACACATTTTAAGAAAGGAAAAAACAGTATTAAAATTGTAATGCTCAATATATATCAATAACGAAAGATGAATACAAGTCACGTTTGACTTCTGCAATCAAGAGGTGCTCAAAAAGTCCAAACACTTTTGATGACGGCGAACTACTGCTCGAGCAGCGCTGACCAACGTGTCCACGTGTATCCCTGCACGTGCCGTTTCGGTTTCTTCCCAAAGTCCCGCCAGTGTAGCCGGTTTTCTACGGTGCACCATGTCCTTTATGGTCCCCCATAGGTAGAAGTCAAGGGGTGTTAAGTCAGGAGAACATGGGGAACACTCAAACAACGTTCTCGAATTTCAAATACCACTTCAACAAGGTCTTGTTCAAGGTCTTGTGCTCCTTGAACAACACTGTGTTTACACCATTTTCTTTGACTGTCCTGCCTGTCTCATGGTGACACCGGCATTCATTTGAATAACGCCATTTTTGAGTGAATGTCATACTACACATTGATACCTAATTCAATTCAACTTCGAAAAGTAATACATTGATAACATCTCTTAAAATGTGTATACGTATTTTTGGCATGCCAGTATGTATGTGTGTGTGTATATCTGTGCGCATATAAAACTGCTTATTATAAAGAGATTTTCTTCCATTATATTTCTTACGCATTTATATATGCATTAAAGCTATTGATTTCTGTATAATAATTTCATAAGGTAGAGATTATTTCAGCTCAGCATCTCAGGGATGCTTGCCAGGTACCTCTGTGTTTGATCTTATACTCACATATTGAATCTTGTTCTCAAATGCAATTGTTGGTAACAGGTTGATTTCTATCTCGACATAATTACATACTCCTAAGAAACTGCTGTTAACCATCTCAAAAGATGTCCAAGGAATGTTACTTTTCTGACTTCTAGTCTGAATGTTATTCTCTGGATGTTTTCTTTGCCATCCTGCCCCTTTTTTAAAACCTACTGTCAGCTAGGATGCATCCATCAGCTTTTGTGTGGAGAGGTGAGGTCATCAACCAGGTATAGAAAAGTGACCTCTGCACTGTCCCCACAATTTTTGTAGCAGCAAGCCACAAAAATTTGGCAGTACTGTTTACAAAGGAGGCATCCATCCAGGTTTTAGTATTTATTCTGCAAAGGATGAGTGATACACGAGGGCTGACTGGAAAATATCCAGCCATGTGCTATGAAAAATAGAGTCATTTATGGCTGAATTTTTTTTTTCCTTGACAGCCCTCCTATTATAATTGCTCCAGGAAGCAAATTAATTCTGAGATATTTTGAAGGAAAGGATGGCTATCTACTTTTTCATCTTCAGGGAGACCCCTCATGTGTGTTTGGGAAAATCTAATGAATGATCTCAAGAATAAGCTTTTCAAACATAGGTGATAACAAAATCGGGGCTTCACGGATGGGGAAAAAATGGCACAGTTCCTGCTTTTCTTCTAACTTCTGTAATGTCCTTAATTTAAGAAGTCAATAATTTATTTTGGACCTACTATCTTGTTAGACACTGTGAAGAGCTCTGGGGATATAAGCAAACTATGACACACTGCACTCCCTGATGTCCTACGTGATTATAACTTAAGTGAAGGAGGCAGTCTTAGAAACAATAATTATGAATTTGTTTTTAAGTGTTATTAAAGAGGTACTTGTATGTACAAAGGAGTGCTACAGAGACTACAAACAAGTCTCTAGGGGACTGGAGGTAGGAATGAAAGGTAAGTAGGAGGAGGGAAGAGATTGCAGAAGAGACGAGATGACATTTGAGAAGTGAGAAACACTGAGAGAGATTGTGCTATTTAATCTTACATGAGTCCCAATTCAATTGGTCCCTTTAGAATAGGGTCATCTTCCCCAAAGAGTGGCCCCTTAGGTTGATGATTTGTATGATGATTTTAGGTGGCACACTGATATGACTTTAAATGACATTGATTTAGTTGAAAAATGATTCTCATTGCCATTCTTTTTGAATGCTTCTGATTAGATCAAGGAGAAATCTATCTGCAACTGATATCATTTTTCATCTCTTGTAACATTTGCACTACTTTTTAAATATAAAAATGATAGTGAACCTCAGTTTCAGAGCATTCAGGAAGCAACAGCATTTAATAATACTGGCTTATTTTAATTGTACTGATTTTGAAGGTTACTTCCTATTTTTGGC
The DNA here is from genome assembly GCA_004026885.1 of Lyroderma lyra. Lineage (NCBI taxonomy): Eukaryota > Metazoa > Chordata > Mammalia > Chiroptera > Megadermatidae > Lyroderma > Lyroderma lyra. Next base: position 137,765 of record PVJL010002393.1, on the reverse strand, counting down.
AAAGGATGCTGGAGTTCCATCTACAGTTGTGACGTAAAATTTTTAGTTCATTCATTCAATAAATATTTACTGAGTACTTCCTGTGTGACAGGCACTATTCAAAAAACTTGTGGTATGTCAGTGGATAAAACAAAAATCCCCATCCTGAGGATCTTATAACATTGCTTATTTTTTGTTTAATTATTGTTCTTTACTTTTAAAATAAACAGGGTCAATTTTGAAGAAGATAGTAAGTAAAAAATGGTACAGGTGACAGCAGTATTTGGTTCCCAAAGGAGTTAGTATGGAGGAGAAGTTAAGATAGACTCCTCTGCAAATTCAGGGTCTCAAAGACTGAATCATGGTCCAGTCACCTGTTTTGTGACCTTGAGTTAGCTTCATTGTGCCTCAATTGTGTCCCTGTGAAATAGTGTGAGAGATCAATAGTTGTTGACTGAAATTGATGTCTGAATGTCTGTTAAGAGAAATATTGGACTAGATTGTTTCAACAATTTGCAACAATGCAGGATCGGGGCTTTCTGTGTGGTTTTTCTGTTTGCTTGTTTTTAACTTTTTATTTTGAAATAATTTTAGATTCATAGAAAAGTTACAAAAATAGAACATAGAGGGCTTCAGTATCTTCTCCAACATTAACATTCTACATAACTATAATGTAAGAATCAAAACTAAGAAATTAACATTGGTACAAGACCATTATCAACTAATCCACAGACTTTATTGGGATTATTTGTTTTCCTTAATATCCTTTTTTATGGACCCATCCAGGGTCTCATATTGCATCTAATTGTCAGGTCTCCTTTGTATCTGACAATGTGGACCATTCCTCAGACTCTTTCTCTCATGACTTTGACACTTTTAAAGAGTCCTAGGCAGGTTTTTGTGGAATGTGCCTCCGTTTTGCCCTGCCCACTGTTTTCTCACGTTAAATTGAGTTTATGCATTTTAACCAGAATACACAGAAGTGATGTCTTCTTTCTGGGACATCATCATTCAGAAGTTCACAGTATTGGCCTCTTATTACCAGTGATGTTACCTCCCATCACTTGGTTAGAGTGCTCTTTGCCAGGTTTCTCCACTATCAAGTCATTATTTTTACCTTTATAGTTAATAAATATCTGGGGAAGACACTTTGAGATGATGAAAACATCCTGTTCCTATTTCCCTGATTTTAGCATCCATTGATAGATCTTGCATGCAATAAATATTGCTGTGGTCTGTTTCCAGTTTCCCTCCCTTGTTCCACATTGATCAGTTGGAATTTTTACATAAGACAGGTTTGTCTCTTCCCTCCCATTTATTTTTAAATTCAATTACATATTTGTCGATATCAGTATGATTCATGGATATTTATTTTATCCTATGGGTTCTAAACCAATGCTGGTGTTACTTATTTTTTATTCAAATTGTTCCATCTTTGGCCAGTGGGAGCTCTTTCTGGTTGGCCCTTACACCTTTTGGACATGCTACCATTGTGTTTTGAGCATGTGCTTACAATTTTTGGCATTATAAGAAGCTCCAGACTCACCTAATACTTTTCCTGCTCCTGCCCTGGCATTAACTGCTTTTCCAAAAAAGGACATAAAATAAAATAATAATAATAATAAATAGAACCCATAGCATACATATCAAACAGAAAGATGTTAAGAAACATAAAAATTTAATTTAAAAATAAAACTTTAGTTTTAAAACATTAAAAATATAATATGACAAGGTTAAACATAGGTGAGGGTGGTATGCATTTTTTTTCTTAGAATTCGGCTGCTGCTGGAATTATAGTTCTCAGTGCTAGGCTGATAGTATGTATTCATCAGATGATCCCAACATTACAATATGAAGCAATGGAGGGGTGTTACATTTTGAGAGAATAACAATATAATTCACAGCAAAAAGATTCAGAGCATACACTCTAGAGTCAGATTGGCTGTGCTCAAATTCTATCTAGCTCAGCCACTTACTGGTTGTGCGACATTAGTCAAATTACTTCACTTCCCTGGGTCTCAGTTTCTTCATATGTAAAAATGAGGTTAGTAATAGAAGTTAAAGTATTTCGGTAAGTTCTTGGCACCTAATAAGTATAAAAATTACCTCCAATTGACAGTGCTCTTTAAATCTTACAAAGAACTTTCAATGATGTTAGCTCACTTTTATCCCCAGTAGTTCTTGGTGTATTATTGTTTCAAACTTTTCTTCATCCATCCCTAATGTGGACTCTAAACATGGGTAATGGATCCATTGCTGAGCCATGTTCTCTATCTTATACTTCTCTAAAACACTAATCTGGAAACATAAGCCATCAGTTCCTGCCTTGAATAAATATAAGTGTATTTATCAAGGATAAATATAAAGGTAAATATAAATATAAGGGTGAATATAATGGGCATTCTGTCACATTTCTATTTCTCATAAGTAGAATCATGAATAATTATTGACATTGCAGAGTGTTCTGAAAATATAGGATCCTTAGTGACTTCAACGTTGGCCTTTTACAAACAATGGAGACTCTTTTGTCAGGAGCGTTCCCTTGATTAGCACTGATTTCCCTAAGGAGCATCTGTGCCTTGTGCAGGCTGCCCTCAGATAACACAGCCTTGAGATGCTTAGCTCACATGATTCATTTTCCTCGGGAAGTTACTTCAAGTTTTAATTTTACGAATACAGGTTTGTTTGTTTTTTTTCACATTTGTACCTATGCTGCACATTTCTTGACTTCACCAGTTAATTCAATAGCAATTCAAAAAAAAAAAATCTTCCAAGGTTGATAAGTTTGGTTTCTGCGTTAGAGATAAAAGATATCTGCTTTTCTTCTTTCTGGCTAGGCCTCGCTCTCCAGCTAAGAAACAGAGCATATGTCTTACATTAGCGAATCTTATCAGGCTCAGAAGATGTACTCCCATTTCCTGTTCATACCACGCTTACGTGCTGTGGAGCTAAATTATAATCATAGCTGCTATGCTATTTTTAAAATGCAGCTACAGTTTGAGTCCCCAGCTTCCTTTCAAAACCATGACCACACTGCCGCTTTCTCCTCACGGGTGCTGTTTTAGAGCATTTGTGTGCTGAAATAAGAAACATTTTTATGCGAACCTCATGTCAATGTTGCCACCTTGCTGGGAAGGTTAGGTGCTAAATGAGATGTACAAGAAGTTTCTTTGAAAACTGAAGGAAGTGCTTTGATGTCTCAGCTGCACTCACTTGTTGAACAGGGAGTTGGGGGTGGGGATGGGGGTGAGGGGTGGGTAGTTAAGTTGACAAGCTAATGATAAAACAGCCTTCTTTTAAAATGAAGCAACAACCTTAATATATCCTTTAACCCAAGTAAAACCTTTATCTGTTGCCTATTTAATCTGGGAGAAGGGTAGCTCACAAAGTTAAGTTTGCTATTTATTTATTGTCAATGGGAGTTGATGGGAGTGGTGGCTGGTTTTTGTTTGCTTGCTTGACAAATCTGGCTTGCTGCTTATAACTATTCAATTAGCCAGATAATTCTATGGTGTGTAGGTTCAACTATAACCTGTTGTTTGTTTTCATATGTAAGAGTGGGGATAAATCATGTCCAGAGAGGTCCTCCTCCTGGTTTCATAATTCAATTCAGAGACAGAGTGCTCAAAGGGGAGAGAAAGGAGATTGAAGTCAGGTCTAGAAAAGAGACTTGCATTTTAGTTATTAATACTTCCATTTGACAGAAATTTTTATCACTTAGAATATAAATGGGCACAGATAAAAGGATAGGTCAGCAAGCCACAGAATAAATCTCTTTCAACTATTTCCCTGAAGAAGAGTTACTGAAGTTCTTCATATGTTACAACTCTAACGTTCCTCTTTAGAGCACTAATTTTGGCATCAAAAGTTGGATCATTTGGGTTCAAACATCTGTTATTTCTGGATGGCTTTAAAATTCCATTGCAAGCCCAAAAATGCTCGAATTGCAAAGCATGTCCTTATGAGAAGTATCTACTTGGTGTATGTTTGCCCCTCTCTCTCACGAATCTTCCGTGAACACTTCATTTGGGCCTACAATTTCTACTCTGTTTCTCTACACAGAGTAGTAACATAAAGTGTTTCTTTCACTGAGAGCCCAGTTTCAAAGATTCAATTTTGGGCATGGAATGTGTTTCCCTGCTAAGTTTATTCTTTATGTGTTTGGAATGCGCTGGAATGTACATAAATACTTTTTAAAGTCAGGACTGGCTGTTTTTTCCCCTCTGGAACTTGCCATTGCCTGACTGCTCCATACCAATTTCTATTAGAACTTTGCAAGTTCCAGCAAGATTTTTGGGGGGAATAAGATAACTGTAATCAAATAAGCCTTAAAGGGCAAAGGTAGAACAAACAAGCTTCTTTTTCCGAAAAATAGTTGCATTACAGCTTTTTTTACCATTCCATGCAGCACCTCGACTAAGAGCTATGATTGCAGGCGGGAGATGAATTAGCAGAGTGAGTGTGCTCATATTGAAGCAACAGCGTCTTTGGTGAACGTATACTAGAAAGAGTCAAGTTCTTACGACTCTCCTACCAAGCTGCTGAACTCCCTAGCTCTGCCCTCTCCCAAAACTTTTGAAGTTAAAATAGATGGACATTTTTGAAAAGCAGAGTTTGGGTGGAAGAAAACACACTCTTGCCAATCTGACTGGGGTTTAGAATCACTTAAAAACTGTTGGAGTTGAGACAACCCTTCAAAGGTGCGTCTTGGCGTTGATTTGCCACACGTAGTCATGTAGTTAAAGAAAACAATTGGGGAGATGTTTTTCTTTTGTGTACAGACCTGGTGTTGTCTCTTTCAACCTGATAATGGTCATAAATTAATACAGTGTGTACTATTCTAAGAATGACAGTTTATTTGGTAAGTGATTTGTAGCAAAACTAAATAAACCGAGGGAATGTTTCGGCCTTCAGCCCTGCAGTACTAGTGGGTGAGTCTTGAACTCTCAGTGTCCGTGCTGTTCTGATGGTAGCAGCCAGCCCTCCAGGATTGGGGGGCAGAGAGGAGGGGCTGCCATTGGAACATTAATCTTTCTTTGGCCATTCTGACTGCTTTATCTCCAGATACATGGACAAGTTTTAAACCCACCCGGCCAGTGACTTCCCCAAACTTCTACCCCCTCCGTGTTAGCTCTGTTTTTCCACCGAAGTAATTGTGATCCTTGGATGGCTGCCCGTCTCGGAGCATGCACTGTGGCTTCCGCTTTTCCCCACGCTCTTTTGAAAAGCATCGCACACAAATGAAAGGTTGGCTCTTTTTAACCCATCATTAGTACTCCTTATCCGCTGGACCGGGAGGACAATATTCTGTTGCCTTCTGCCCCCTTTTATTATATTTATGAACCTTTTGAAAATCTTTGTTGCTAGATTCCAAGTTCCTTGCTTGGATATGTTCATCTTTGTCTTTCACAGAAATGGCCAAGCTCGTGTCACTGAGAACAGCAGCACCGAGAGCTTAGTCCCTGACATGAGGGCCTCTGGATTGGAGAGCTGTCTCTCCCACAAAGGAGAAGGTGACCAGCGGGCTATTGTTTAACCCTTCTCAGCCTTGGTTAAATAAGATAACGTAAGTAAACCACTTAGCGTGTGTTTTGTGCAGAGTCACTACTCAAAATGTTAGCTATGGGAGGTATGTGTCTATGTGTTGAACTAAAGAAAGGAGTGCAGCTCTTCCTGGGATTATCTTTTGATCTCCACGATTTCTGGAGCATGAAGAGTGTTTCTACAGATGAACCCAAGCAAATCTCTTATGTAAATTATTTATACTGATAGTACATGTTTATACACACTAGTCAATAAAATGCTAGTGGCAGCCATTTCTAAACACTGCTTCTAGAATTAATAAACGTAGTTCTCAAATCTGAGTGACCAAATGCACGGACAGCCCGAGCCCAGGCCGTGTCTGGGAGTCTGGGACGTGCTCGACAGCTGTGCTGCGACCTCAGCAGTGGCCTGGTGTCTGGACTATCAGGCACCCTGCTTGGCCTTTGAATCCGGGCCTGGCTGGTCTCCCTGGCAATGAGACTTTCCTAAATCCTGAGCCCTGTGAGAATGTGAAGGAAGCCATGAATAGATAAACACATGTGGTCGGGGCGGGTGGTGGGGGGAGAGAGGAGAGACAGACGTACAGAAAGTGAGAGGCAGAGAAGCAAGAGCAGGGAAGATAGCCAAGGAGCCAGCGGGCGAGCAAGAGCCAGAGGGAGGCGACGAAACACCAGGCCATGGGGGAAAATCCTCCTTGTTGAGCTGTGTGATTCTGGGCAAGTTACTTAAGTTTTTAAGTCTCAGTTTCCTTATCTGTAAAAAGGAACCAAAACAGAACACCTACCTCAGAAGATTTTTGGGAGGGTCTAATGAGATAATGCGTTTAAAAGCATGCAGCCCATAATAATGCTGTTTAGTAACTTTCTCACTTCGTACCATGTTGAAGACCCTTCCTCATATATGGTACGTGTCTTTTTTGATTTACTTAGACACTAGTTTTATTAGAAAACAGCATCACTAGACTCAAATGCATACGATGGTCCTGTCGATCTGCAGAGATTCTAATTGCTGTTTTTTTTTTTTTAATTGTTGTTTATTGGAGTGACATTGATTAGTAAAAATTACATAGGTTCCAGGTGTACAATTCTACAATATATCATGTGTGCTATGTGTTCATCACCCAGAGTCAGTTCTCTTTCCATCACCATAGATTTGAGTCTCTGTCCCTTCTCTCCCACTCGCCTCCCCACATACCCTCAGATCACCACTAACCACTACACTATTGATTGTGTCTGTGAGCTTTTGCTTCTTTGTTGCTTTCAGCTTTGTGTTCTACAAGTGAGTGAAGTCATATGGATCTTGTTTTCTGTCTGGCTTATTTCACTTTGCACAATGATCTCAAGTTCCATCCATGTTGTCATAAATGACCCAGTTTCGTCTTTTCTTACGGCTTTATTGCTGTTTTTTTGCAGAAACATTACAGAGAAGTGATGCTAGGCAGCTTTTCTTTCTCTTTTAAAGGGCTGATTGTACAATTTTAAGAAATATTAATTTAATGGTTCAAATGTCAACAAGGTATTTATTTATTCATTTTTTCTTTTTAAAAAATTTAAAAAATTCCAATTACAGTTGGCACTTAATATTATATTAGTTTCAAGTGACCACATCATGGTTAGACACTTCTATAACTTACAAAGCAATCCCCTCAATAAGTCTTGCACCCACCCATCTGACACCACGTTTCGTAATCACAATGTTATTGGCGTGCTCCCTAAGCTGTACTGTACATCCCAGCGATGATTCTGTAACTGCCAGTTTGTACTCCTTCATCATTTCACCTTTTTCGCCCAGCACCCCAACACCCTCCCATCTGGCAACCATCAGTTTGTTCTCCGTATCTATGAGTTTGTTTCTGTCTTGTTTGTTCATTTATTTTTTTTAATTCCACATATAAGTGAGATCATATGGTTTTTGTCTTTGACTTATTTCACTTAGCATAATGCCCTCTGGGTCCATCCATGTGGTCACATGCAAACTAGCATTCTTTCATTCAACTGGAGTTCACTAGGACCCAGGGAATGAGTTAGGTAGGCACTAGGGGGGTGTGAGGTGGAGGTGAGCCCACAGTGGGGAGCAGAACCGAGTTCCTGCCCTAACGGAGTTCTGGGCTTTGCCTCTCTGCTTTGCCCCTCTGATGGGCAGGGCAGGGGTGGGGAGGGGGAGTTTTCTCCTGTTGTACCAGAGTGCAATTCCAGAGCTTCCCAAGTTGTTACATAGTCGGCAGAGCACGGAGATAGGAAAGGAGCCACAAAGGAGCTTCCGGGCTGCCTTTCTGCTCCCTCTGGCCCATCATTTCACATCATTTGACTCAGACTCGGACTCACGGGCTCACGCTGGGCCGTACCTTGCACTTCCGTTCTCGCACTTGTACACTGGGACATTGGCAATGGTTACAGCCTTCCCTTCAGCAACAACTTGTAAAAATTAGCGCATTATACTTGAAAAGGAGTTTAACCTCACAATTGAAAAGCAGAGAAGTGGTTCAAGGTAGTGTTTATATATCCGTTGTGTTTGATGATTTTCTTTTGGATTATGTTCTTCAAAATGGGCAGGGATGTTTTTCAACGTAATAATTCAACCCCACTACATGTAGTGAGTTCCTACTACAAAAAAAGATAGGAAAATAATTAAGACTCCACCTTTGCTCCTCACTTGGTAAATTGAACTACTTTTTTGTTTTATTTGTGTATTCCCAAAGGAACCTATTTATCCAGTTGCATAAATCAATTAACATTTGCATCACTAATTGAATCTTTACCTTGTCTCCCATGTGCACCCCACAGAGAGGTCAGAAAGAGATTCAATTTTTAGCATCTGATGATTTTAGACTAGTGAAGATTTCTGAATACAGGGTACGCACATTCATTTATTCTATTTGCTGGCTAATAACTAGGGTGAAGCAAGAGAGGGAGGAAGGAATGTGTGTCTGAGAGGGCTGTCTGTCCACACTTGGAGAGTTACTGTCATCAGCAAGAGGAACTCAACTCATTTTTCGCATTCTTCCCTTGCTATGGGCTCACCCAAGCCTTTGCTGAGATTTGCGAGCCTGTCCTATCATTTAAAGATTGAAGTCAGGATACGAGGAGAAGGCATCAAGTTTACATTCAGCCTCAGTCTCTAATGGGGTTTAAACTGTTTAACAAGAGAGAATCTCCAGTTTGATACCTTCCCACACTTCACTCCAAAGTCTCCATGCTGGGTGACAGACCTATTTGAGCTGGCTCCCTTTCCCTCTGGGACAGATAAAGCTGAGACTGCAACATTACAAGCAGTTCAACCAATCATTATGTGTAAACCTCAGCCCATTTATATAATGCAATCCTTCTGCTGGTGAGGACACAAATGATGCAAATAGGGAAGATCACAGGCCTGTTAAAGTCCCATATCATCCACGGCATCAGGACCACAGAACCTCTCTCCTTAGGAGGAAAACAGTTCCTCGAATGGTAAGCAAATGCCCTCTTTCAGAATGGTATTTCAAGAAGGTGGAGTGTCCAGGTATTCTGCAAACACATGCAATCACTGCAGACGACAATCACTAACAAAGGATGGAGTGCTGTCTAGAGGATCATGCCACAAGTCTCAGGAGAAGCAGGAAATGTTGAGGCCTGGGATCCTTCATCCTGACCATGAAATAGCACAGCCCATGTGAAGCGAAGACCGGCTAGTTCTCCAGCATAACATGGTATTTTGTTTCACCATCGCAGACTGCTGGGAAGTCTCTGGAGGCCACGGCAGCTGCGTCTTGTCTTTAGTATGAAGCCTGGGGGGGAGAAGGGGGTGGGGAGAAAGAGAGAGAGCGACTCATAATTCACAAGAGGCACAGCCGTTAAGGAAGCCCTTCTGAGGACTGAACCGGGGGAGCTGCTGTCCCATTCCCACGTCAAGAATACCTTTTGTCCTTCTCTCCTCTTTGGCTGTGTCCTCGTGAAAAGACCGTCTACAAATGATGAAATGGGTGCACCAGAGCCAGCTTCTGTCCCTCTCCTTTTCTTCCCGAATGGCTCCGTCCTGTTTAAAAGGCCCTTTGTTAAAGGCTGAAACAGCCGAGGCGGCTCAGATACCATAAATCATTCTGGGGGAGAGAGGGGATGTTTTATCTTGAACTGGTCTAACACCACATGTTGAAAGTAATTCTACTGCTGATCCAAATATTCTAGGAAATTGAGAGACCCCTACCAAAGTAGTATTTTACACGTATCTCTTTTAAAATGAAATCAGTATGGGAAGAAAAGAACTGATCATGTCAATTAAATGACACAGAAGAAATGGACATAAGATGGCATCGTGGGCTGGAGTCATCAGGAGAGGCCTGCGCGAGAACTTAGCTTAACAGAAAGTGCTGGGCAGATAAGAGTCTCCTAGCACATTTCGGTCAACAGAGTTTCTCCTTTGCAACTGTCAAAGTCTTCTCTGTTTTCAGAGACATGTGTTGGAAAACAGAACAAAACCTTGAGAGTACAAGATACATAAAGGACGCCTTTCTACTGTGTCTGTTCTTCATCGCCTTCCCCATCGTCTTCTGCTCTAACACCTTTCTCACTTGGGAGAAATGATCCACCCCTTCTCGTAGTTTTAATGGGCCGCCAAACCGGTCTTCAGTCTGCAGTGGAGAACATGAAATCCAGACTTGGCCAAGCTTCGTCTCCATCTACTTGGCCACAGTGACTAGCTAGAAATATGTTCGTGCATCACGCTGAGCTAATTAGAGTCTTTCCTGGGACTTTATGTCAGGTTTTGGGAGAAGGAAGCTGACGTCATTAGATTGAGATGCTGCTATAACCAGGAACTGTCTGAACCATGCTCCTCTTCCCCACAGCGAGGTCGAACAGCCCATCTGCAGGAGGAGAAAATGTAAACAAAGCAGAGATAGAGATAGGCAGGGGAGTAGGTAGGTAGGTAGACAGGTAGGTAGATAATGCGGATTGTAGTGCTAAGTGCCCGAGGTCTACTTCTCCTGGCCTTCCCAGTGCATGAACCAAGTAAACAATAAACCAGTCAACAATAAACTTCCTCCTTTCTTCCACCCTTCCTCATTTCTTTCATCCTTGTTTACATGTTTGTTTGTTTGTTTGTTCACATGTTTGTTTGTTTGTTTACATCTATTAGACTTGGGTTTCTGTTTCTTGTAACCCCGGAGTCTTGACTAATTCAAGACCTATTGCATTCTGAGCAGGAAGTGTGTCCGTGGCCTTTAAGTTACATATTAGTGTAAGAGAGCAGGGCAGTAGAGAGTCAAATTATAATGGGACAGGAGTGACCTTCTTCCACCCTTCACAGTGTTATCTGCCTCCGTGATTCCCAGATCCATCCCAACTCACGGAGGCGTGAAGGATGCTTCTGCCTCCAGGAAGTAGTGAATTGCACTGGCAACGTGAAGCCTGGTTTCCTATTGACTGCTGTCTTTGCCTGCAGCTAGTGATGGCACTTGTCAATAGCAAGTTAGCCAATTGGGACAATCTGGTTTTTCCCTCCTGATCTCGCAGTTCAAGGAGAACTCTGGTTTTAAGGGGCACAAGTGGATGGTTCTGTGAGTTCTAACCCTGGCTTAACCAGTCTTTGGCTTGTGTGATCCTCCAAAGATTAGCAGATCTCAGATTACCACATGCTTTTGTTCATCTGGAAGCATCTGGAGGACATCCTTGAAATAATAGCTGCATTTATTAAGCACTTGCTGTAGTGGTATTGTGCCCTTGAGCTTTGTGTATGCTATCTCAATGTAATCCTCACAGAATCCTGCAAGGTAGGTGTATTCCCACAATGTCTCTGCTAGATCCATGGGGGAGACCCACAGTCAGAGTTCTTGTGTTGGGTGCAAATGGCCAGGCCCTTGTGTGCCAGCCTTCCTCAGTCATTGGCTGCCTTAGTCCCAGGAAGGGTGTCACCTCTGCGGAAAAGTTGAGGGGAGACCCCGACGAATTTCAGCTAGCCTCATTCCTCCCAGCTGGGCAGCAAGTCCCTTCCTGAAGGTGCTATTTGAGCAGCACATTTCCATGTCTGCAACCTGGGTTAACCCAGATTGTACAACAGGGCATTTCCTGAGGCTATGAAAACCTCCCCTGTGAACCAAACAAGGGACCCGACTGAAATTCTGGTTTGGGGGGACCTCTTCAATCCCTTAGTGTCATGAAAGAGAGGTTGTTCTAGATCAGCATTTCTCAACCTTTCCTTCATTATTGCCCATCCCCCCCACAACAGGAACATTTTTAGACTTTTTTTTTCCTAATTGTTTCCCACCATGAAAATTTAATATTGGGGTTATACTATAGTCAAGTAAGAAACATCCAAACCTGTAGAGAATTTTTCTAAGAATTTATTTGAGCCAAACCGATGACATGCCAGGAAGCAAGATCTCAAATGCTCCAGAGAATGACAGCTTTGCAGCCTCTTTTATACCTTTGGAATGAAGGAGGGAACTGAAGAAGAAGAAGATGATGTGAAGCAGGGAGCAAGCAAGGCAGGGATTGGATTACAGGACAGTTAACGAGAGTCCATGCTCTCTTGAGGATGGTTACATTTCCGAGGCGTCTGAAAAAGAGGCATTTGTAGGTGTGTTAACGTAGATGCACCATAACAATGGACAGGGCTGGCTTAGGCAAAGATGACCTTTCACTAAAGACGTGATAGGCCTGCGGCGTAACTACGCTCCGTGGCCTGGTCACTTAGGGATTTACGAGCAGAGCACCCAGTGAGATCATTCTCAGTTAGATTCATGGTCGGAGCTCCGTCTTCATCTACCCTCTATCTAGGTTTCTGTACTGCAATGTGTGTTTGTGCATTGTACACACAAAAAGCAAGATTTATTTCATCCCCCAAGAACCAATTTTCACTCCCTTGGGGACACTTCACCCCCGTTAAGAATGCATGTTCTAGATTAAAAGAGACTTAAGGGATTTAGAAAACAGGTGCAATGTATGGCCTAGGATTGCATCCTGGATTGGATAAACCAGCTATAAAGAAGATTTAGGTGATCTGTGAGAAATTTTAATACAGACTAGATACTTCTGTCAGGTGTGACAGTGCTATTTTGTTTGTGTAGGAAAACATTTTTATTTTTTGTAGATGCCTATGAAAGTAAAATACAAAACAAAACAAAACAAAACAGGAACAGATATTGGCTTGGTGAAGACACCTTTACTTACAATTGATCACTTCCTTACATGCATGGGATTTCCCTTCTTTGCCTATCTTGTACATCTTTCTGTTAATGTTGAAATTTGGCATTAAAAGTGGAATGGCTGGTCTTTGTAGGGAAGCTCTGGATTTGGAACAGTTGAACATTTTAAGTTAGTGATGTTGATCCTCTTTAAGTTAACCAAAATGTCTTGTAAGACAGGCAATTTTTTTTTGAGAAACATTGGATGAAACTGGTTTATAAAATTTTTACATGATTTCTTTAAGATTTGGGTGTTTTATTCATTGGGAAGTTAAAACTCATTTTATCAAATAGCGTCTTGAAATATTTATCTCCGTTACAATCCATCATGATCTTCTCTTACAATGAAAAATCTTAGATGACAACATAAAATATGTGAGGAGTTAACAGTTAAAAAAATTCTTTGGGGGGTTATGTAAGCAACATATTTAAAGATTCCTGGGCTAAGATAGCACATTTCAAGGAAAGGAGGCCCTTTTTTTTAGTATCCTTCCAGTCTCCCCTCCTTCCCAGGAGCCAAAGGCTCATTACAGGCGCACAATACCCCTAATCAGGACTCCAGGCAAAAGGGCAGCTCTTGGTGTTTGTCACGAGAACCACTTTTATTTCAGTAATACTTTCTTTTTTTCTCAGTGGTAGATTTCCACTGTCACAGAGCTACCAGTCAGAAGCATGCAAGCATCTTATATAAAGCTGCAACTACCTCCTGCAACATTTCTCCCTGTAGTTCATACACCCCACTCTTCCGTGTTCACAGACCTCCTGCCTGTTGGTTGGTGGCTGGGTGAGAAATGCTCCCAAAGGGTGAAGAGATCACTTTGGTTATTCCCGATCGTTGTCGGTGGAAAAGTCAACTGTGAGGGGCTGTATGTATTTTTTTTCAGATGGGACGAGCCGTTGGCATGTCACTTTTTGAAGGGTGCCTAAATCATGTAGTACTGTCCACGTTCACGCAAAAGCCCTCCCGTAAGGCTGAAACATCTGGCATGGCACAGCGTCTTCCAGATTTCTCGAGACTTGGAGCTTCCCAAGGCACGTTGTGACCCACCTTCCAGGGTTTCTTTCCTCCTTAATTTGCTGGCGTGTCTCCCCGTCAGGTCCTGCATATCATTTTCATTCCTGCTGACTTTGATTGCAGAGTCTTTGGCTTAAGCTTGGAAAATTCCGAAGAGGAATGTTCTACCAGTTTTCAGGCCAGAAGTAAAATTCTAATAAGATCTGTTTGTTGCTCACAGAGTCTGTGACTTTTGGAAGATGATTACGATCAGCTGTGGGGATTTAGCTAGGCTCCACCTCTCCAGTCTCAACCCCTCACCTGTCTCTCAACTCCGGGCCTGTATTCCCTCTGTTTGCTGAGCGTGGTCTTTGTGAAAACCCACCGTGATGTCAAACTCGAGCTGCCTACCATGGAACTGCTGTCCTTGCCTTTTACGACTTTCTGCATGGATTGCTCTCCCAGATTAAGCTTCCTGTAGTGCTATTTTGATCCTGTCACACTTTCTGGCTCAGAAACCTTCGGTGGTTCACCACTGTCCATAACATGGAAGACAAATTCTTTCCTTGACATTCTAGGTTCCGTGACTCCAATTAGACTGGTCCAGTTAATGTTGCCAAGCAAGTCTTCTACGTCATTCTATCAGGATTGTTGTCAAATATGTCCATGTTCTGGAATGTTCTACTTTTTTCTTTTATTTTTTTCTACAAATGCTGCTCTTCAAGTTTAACCCAGATAGCTGCGTGGCTTTTCCCTCATTTCCTTGAAGTCTGCTCAAATGTCACCACATGAGTAAGGCTTTTCTTTAACACTCAAACTGATATGACAACAAGTTACCCCTGGCCACCCCCCACACTTCCTATCCCATTTCCTGCTTAATTTTTTTCCATAGCCCTCATCGCCACACATTACGTTTTTTTGTGTATTGTCCATCTGCCTCCATGGGGCGAGGGGTTTTTGTTAGTGTGGCTCATCATAGCATCCTCAGCAACTAGAAAACCGCCTGAACTTAACAGGCACACAATAAATATTTATGGATTAAATAAGTGAATGGATGAACTCTGAAAATATTTAAGGGCATTTAGCATGTGTCGAGCACATTCCCGGGCCCTGTAAAGGTGGATATGAACCAAAGGGGGTTCTTTGAGAAACCCAGAATCTTGGGGAGGAAACGCGAATTGTAAAAATGAAACCAAGTTGAAGTGGAGCATGATATAGGAAAGAGAAAGGAATTAGTACCATGGAACTCTTCTTATGTGCAAGTTCATTTACATATCTGGTCTCATTTAAGCCTCACAGTGTGGCAATCTGGTAGGTTTTATTATTCTTTTAAAGATAAGAGAGCTGAAGTTCAGGAAAGCTAAGTCATTTCTCCAAAGTATTATGCTAAAATAATACTTAGGGAGAGGTGGTTAAATTGAGAAGGAATTGAAGCCCAGGTCTCCTCTTGCAAAAACCGGTACACCTTGCACTGTACTAGGTCGCCTCTCAAGCCGTTAGAGAGCGAACATATTAGGTTTGACCTGAGGAAGGCATCGCAGGGTGGGTGCTATTTGAATGATTAATGGGAAGTTCATCAAAGCAGAGAAAAGACGGCAGAATAGTCACCCTCTGTATAAACTTCCCAGCCCACCACAGCCCATGGGCCCTCTCCTTGTGACCTTTTATTCCCTCCTGTAATATTCCCTCGTTCAATAAACATTTATTAAATACCTGCTATGTGCCAAGCAATGTTCTATACTTTGGTGCTATAAAAGTGAATAAAACAAAGTCCCTGTCTCCATGGAAATTTCATTCTCTAAATATTTTGTGTGACATTGGGAGAAAACAGGGTATTTCATATTTAGAGAATTTAGGTCGGAGTATGTCTTCACCATTGTCTAGTTGAGGACTTTGGAGAGGTCAATCAAACTTTCTGAATCTCAATTTCTGTATTTGGAATAGGAATAACTACCCATCTCACCAAAGTGTGATGTGGTGAGGCTCAAATAAAATGAAAATACGCTGAACCATGAAGCACTAGCTATTGTGTTTCATTAAATCTAACATGACATTGATTTTAAGAAACACTATTATTTTATGTTCCACTGAGAAAGAAAAATTCCACCAATTATGACATGCCATTAATTGTAAGACCCATTCCGATTTCAGAGCTTAGAATTGTGGATTTAAATATGGTATAAGAAAGCTATTATTATCATTCCCGGTGGTGCATAGCATATGGTATATGTTCAGACAGGAATGGATTTAACAAGATGCATTGGAGTAGACCAATAAGCAAGTGTATAAATAGTTCTGAGAGATTTTCAAGGGTCTTTCTATCTTCAGATACTTTTTTCTTTTCTGGATATTTTAGAGCTACAATCACCGATTTTGCCTCGAACAGTGCCACCATACTAGTCCCAAAGTACTACCTGGAGACTGTTACAAGAGAGAGAAACGAATTTGTTACTTATTTAACAAGTGAATTCTCTGTGCCAAGTCCTTGGCCTAACTCTCACTGACCCACACGGCACAATGCCCTCTTCATGAAAACTTGTATCAGGAAAAGGTGTGCTTTACTGGATCAACTATTTTTAATCATATAGGCATTGCTATTCATATAACTGACTCTCTCTCTCTCTCTCCCCCTGTTGCCCTTCCTGCCCCTGGTCCTGGCCTTTTCTTTTGCTTTGGCTTCATATGTAGCTCTCTAAAGAGCTACATATATGAGCTTCTAACTTCAGTTTCACCCTTTTTGTCTGACCTTCCTTTTCCCTTTTCCCTAAATCCTTACCTATTTTCCTCAACATTTCATTATAAAATGTTTCAAATACCTAGAAAAGATGAAAGAGAGAAATGGATTTATTACTTATTTAAGATGTTAACACCCACGCACCCACCATCAGAATTCCATAATTAACATTTTCCTGTACTTGCTTTATTACATACCTATTCCTGTATCCATTCCTCCTTTCAATTATATTTTGAGGCATTTCAAATAAATTGCAAACATCTGTACACTTTACCCTTATACATGTTTGGAGTATGCATACATAGCATTGTTTTTTCACAAGGTACAAATTATGTACAACAAAGCACACACACCTTTAGTGTACCATTCAGTGATTTTTTCACAAATGGATACATTTGCGTAATGCACATCCTTATCAAGCTACAGAATACTCCCTTCAGTTCAGCAAGTTCCTTCAAGACTCTTCTTTCATCTCCACAAGCTCACAGAAAACTACTGTTCTCATTTCTCCCCACCATAACGAGTTTCGCCTGTTTTAGAACTTGGTATAAATGGAACCACACAGTATGTACTCATATCTCTTCTTTCACTCAGCATCATGGTTTAAAGGTTCAGCCATACTATTTATGTGCATCAGAATGTGTTCTTTATATTGCTGGTTAGTATTCCATTTAATGACTATACCCCAGTGTGTTTAGCAAATAAAGCTGCTATGGACATTTTGTACAAGTCTCTTGGCGGAAATGCTTTCATAACTCTTGGCTACATACCTAGGAGTGGAATTGCTGGTCCGGAGGGTAAATGCATGTTTAATTTCGTAAGGAACAGTCAGAGCTTTTCCCAAAGTGCATGAGAGTTTAGGCTGCTCTGTGTTCTCCCAGCATGTAGTGCCGTCAGTCTTTGTAAAATTTTAGCCATTTGTGTGGGTATCTCCTTGTAGCTTTCATTTGTATTTTCGTGACAATGAATGATATTGAGGATCTTTTAAAGTGCTTATGGGCCATTTATGTATTTTCTTGAGTAAAGTGTCTGTTTAAATCAATTCAAATTGAGTGGCTTGGTTTTATTTTTTATTTTTGAGGTATAGGAGTTCTTTACATAATCTGGATACTAATTCTTTGTCAGATAGATGGTTAGCAAATATTTTATATCCGTCTGTGAATTGCTTCTGTGTTTCATTAATGCTGTCTTTTTATGAGCAAACTTTTTAAATTTTTGTATAATCTATTAATTTTTAAATAATTTCTGCTTTTTGTAGCCTGTCTAAGAAACCTTCGCTTGCCCCAAGCTGTGAAGATTCTCCATTTTTTCCCAGAAGCTTTCTAGCTTTTACTTTCATATTTAGGTCTGTGATCCCTCTTAAATTTCTGTATAGCGTGTGAGTTAGGGGTCACGTCAGGATTCTTCCATTTCGGTACCCAGTTCCAGTACCTCATCTATTTTTTTAAAAATCTTGTATTATATACATTTTTGTAGGACCCCTCCAATATTTTTTTGGAACACGCAATAAATGGATTCTGCCTGAAGGCCAGAGGACACCCTCGTGACCCCGTAATGAATGATATTCCCCCAACTTAGTCATAATCAAATACACCCCCCACCCCAAGTAAAAGGTGCTTTAAGTGCCTTTAGCCTTGGCCTTGTTATACTTTCCTGCCTCTCTAGGGAGGGTGAAAGGCTGGTGTGCACTCACTCGCCCATGGTGGTTAACTTATTCAGTGTTTGGGGGACGGAACATGGCTAGGATGGCTGTTGGGTCTGGAGCGACCATACTGGGTTTCTACAAGCCTCCAAGGCCCATCTTCAGCACTATGGAAGGACATTTATGCTACAGAACATTTTGAAGGTTAGAGCTGTAAGACGGTGATGGGACCTAGAGACAGAGCAAAGCTGGGTTCTGGCTCTTCTGGTGAATTTTGTCCTGGTTTCTGAATGGACACCAGTTGCTAAGAGAAGCCTTTCCTTTATTCCCTTCAAGATTATTTTTCCTACTTCCCCGCTTTGCTCATCAAAGAGCTTTGCAATCAGACGTTGTCTATATGTGTGCGTGTATGTAGCATGTAGTTATAGATTTACTTATAAAGGTAATTTTTTCATAAAAGTAATGTAATTTCATTGTTGAAAACTTTGATAATACAAATAGTGTATAAAGAAGAAAGCACAAATCAGCTGTAACGTAGCACCCAAAGAGAAGCCATGGTGACATTTTTCGTCAACTTTGATTTGGCACACCTGCTCTGCCTCTTACCTCTTTGTCATAGCCACCTGGGAAAGGGGGCTAACCTCCTTCATGGACAAGCTGTAAAAATGAAAGATGACGTGTGTAAAATCTTTGGCAAATAAAAAAAAATAAAGGTCCTTAATAAATATAAGTTCACTACATGATGCTACTGAAGGGTTTAGGAAGTGAGTGGGTGGTTGGGAAAAAATTCTCAGTCCCCCCCATTTAAAATTTTGTTATTTATTAAATTCTTTTGACACAGGCAAAACCAGAGGGACAGAAAACGGAGCAGAGGTCGCCAGGAGTTAAGGGTCAGGAAGGGGTTGATTACAAAGGAGTAAGAGGGAATTTGGGGGCGATGAAACAATTCTCTACCTTTGTGATGGTTGTTACACAACTCTATAGTATTTGATGTTCAAAACCCACAGAACTATACACTAAGAGGGTAATTTTTTTTTTAAATGTGGGTAGTACCCTGTCTGGGAATCGAACCCAGGCCGCAGCGTTGACAGCACCGAAGCCTTAGCCACTGCGCCACCAGGGAGTTCCCAGGTAAATTTTATTGATATAAATACTACCTCAGTCATCCTGACTTTTAAAAATATTCCTTTAAGGCAAAGTCTTAAATTTCGTCCTTGATTTTTAAATTGGCCCTCCCACCCCTCTCGGGCTTTTCCCTGTAGCATATCTTCCAGACTCGCGAGGCGTCGTCTCACCTTCCCGGTGGTCCCGGACGCCTGTTGAGCCCTCCTGTTCATTGTCCTACTGGAGCCTTTGTTCCTGTCTCCCAGCTTCGCTGCACATTTTGTGTCCCTGATCTGAATCGGCGCTCTGTTGCCCCAGGCTCAGCTGCGCTCAGCGGGCAGCAGGCAGCCGGCACGGCTGTGTTCACTCGCCCGCTCTGTGCCGGGAGGCTCTGACCTGGGCCCTTCCTTCGTTAGCGGGAGTGAGATAAGAGAAGAGCCGGTCCTGCCTCCTTCTGTCCACGGTTCCACAGAGATCCTTAGCTTGTTCCTTCTGCTATGAACGAAGGACTCGGGACAGCTTTTATGCTGAAAACCAAGGAGAACACGAGCTCACCGTGGAGCTTGTTAGAGCTACCGGCCGTGGCTACCTGACAGATGCAGGTCCTTGAGGTAACCATCTATCCTGAGTCGCCTAGGACCGTCTAGATCTCAAATGCTCCAGGCCAGGTTCTCTCTGGGACGTCATATTCTATAGAACACATGCTGTGTCTTGACTTTGGCTCATGAAATACAGTTGCCAGTCTCACAAGTTAAATGTATTCATTCGTTTTTCAATTTTCCATCCTGCGGTTATTGAAGGAGCGTCTGCTAGTGAGTGCCAGGCTCTCCGGGGGGCTCCGGAGAAGCAGGGGTCAAGCAAATCAGTCTTGAGAAGCTACTGTCGTTCAGTCTGGGGGATGGACAGTCTAACGGATGGATTCAGTTTCTCTCCAGAACAGTTGCATCCAGGGAAAGGCCAGAGATGAAGCAGCTCGTGGATTATTGTACAATATCATTTATTGAGAAAACTTCTAAATTTTATTGTCTATGAGGGCTGCCCAGAAAGTACCCAGCCATGCAGCTGGTCTCGTTAGATTGACAATAGCAGGATTTTCCCCAGACAGCCCTCGTATGTGTGTATATATGTTAATTGTATAAGTAATGCAGATTTGTTTTCCAATACTATTATCAGGAAGATTTTTATTAGACAGCTCTAAAAAATGTAGTATTTACATAAAAGTATAACATTGCCTAGATTACAGTTTTTTACTAGGAGAGATGGTGCTCCATCGCCAGGACTCGTGCTAGTACGACTTTCAGTTGGAAGCGTGTACTTGCGTCACAGCTAGTGCCAGCAGCCGCGGTGTGTCCTGGGTTGTGCCCGATGCCAGCCATTTGCACGCACGCCTCCTGCGGCCCTTTCAACTCTGTGGAGTGGGCATCGTCCTTCCCACTTTACAGACTGGGTGGAAAGTCCGTGCTAGAGAGGGTGCGCGACTTGCCCGGTGCCACCAGCCGGCTGGCGATGGAGGGAAGATCTAATCCAACTCGGTCTGACTGGAGGCAGTGTGCTGTCCTCCGAGCACACAGCCCTGCATTGTTGGGGTGCCTTTAACTGCGGATCTGGCATCCATTCACTCCAATCTCCCTGGCTACCGGAAAGGAGAGTGGGAAAGGGGGAGTCATTAGGATGCAGCTCCCGCCAAGCACCCTAGTAATCAGATGTTGTCGCTGCAGCCCCAGCCGTCCCTTTAGATGCCGGTTGGGTGATTTCTCTCCACGCCTCAGAACCTTCTGGGGCGCCCATTAATTTCAGGCACACCGTCCATTCCTATTTTTCCAGCCCCACAGAGTCACACTCTCCCCCATCGGCTCCTGGAGCTGCCCCAGCCACGCAGGGTCTCGTTTTGTCTTTTCCGCCCTCCTGCAGCTCTGTCCTGTCCTAGGCCTTTGCTCCTGCAGCTTCTTTTGCCTGGAAGATTCCTCCAGACCCTCCTGCCTTCTCGCCCACCCGGCTAACTCAGCCTCCTCTTCTCAGGCGCTGTGGCTGGCCCCTTCTGGAAGTCTGTCCCGCTGTGCACGTGCCTGCGTATCGCCCCTTCGCAGAGGCCACCCTCAGGCTGTCATTTACAGAGAGCTGCAGTCTGATTCTGTGACAATGTCTCTCCCCAGGGGATACTTCTAGAAAGGTTGGAGCTTTTGCTCACCATTATCCTGGCTCTTTGTGCTGTGTGGGCAAAGAGTAGGCACACAAAAATAATTGTTGAAAGAATGAATTCTTCCATTTTTCCTATCTCCTCCACCAGGTTAGGACCCCGTGTCCTGTACCCTCAGTAGGACCCAGAACGTTTCCGCTGTAGACCTGTAATTACAAACCTACCTGAGTATTGGGTCATCTGTCTCCTCCCCTGAGTGTCCCGTAAAGGCGGGGGGTGTGTTTACTTTCCTCACCTCTGTGAGCTTAGCACGGTACCCAAACAGAGTAAGCCCTCCACACATTTTTCTTGAATGAACAAGCTAGGGGCCTATTGACCTGAAAGTGAGTGATTCAGAAGCGTGAGTGTAAGGGCTGAGTAGGGTGGCTCCTTACGGAGGAATTCCAGCCTGCTTGAATTCCATACGTCAGGTAGTAGTGTTGCTATGTTATGGCTACAAACAATGCCCAAGGGAACCCTTCGGGCTGGCCCAACGCCCCCTCCTAGGATGGGATTGGCTCTCAGGCTAGTGGAGGTAAATTCACTCCGTTTTAGGCAGAGGCAGGTCTCCTGTGAGAAGCTTGAGGTTCAGGAGCCCTCACTTGTGACACACATTCCAGGCCCGGGGAGAGGTCCTAGCAATGTGTGCACAGGGCCATGGGTTTTCGTAAAATTAGCAAAAGTAAGGTATTTTAAATCATAATTAGTTAAGGCCCCATCTCTCTTTGCTTTGATTTCCCTTCGGTTCCCTGGGCCACAGCTATCTTGGGGCTCTGGCCACGGAGAAGTTGAGGTGGAGACATTTTAGTGGGACATATTCTTGTGTTTTCAGACACTTGCACGAGGGCGGGCTGATGAATGTTGCCTCCATTTAAATAGAGAATGAACGAGAAAAGATATTTCAGTAAAATGAGAAAAGAAATATACCTGCATCAGTTATTGTCAAAGCTGCATACTTATTTTCCTACAAAATCTCCACGCACCCTTGGTACACCGCCCGCCGCGACCTTGGTGAGGCTGAGCACGTGCAGTCACAGGTCTTCCACCTCGCGGTCTGTCACTCA
The DNA here is from genome assembly GCA_004026885.1 of Lyroderma lyra. Taxonomy (NCBI): domain Eukaryota; kingdom Metazoa; phylum Chordata; class Mammalia; order Chiroptera; family Megadermatidae; genus Lyroderma; species Lyroderma lyra. The sequence continues at coordinate 115,372 of PVJL010002393.1, read as the reverse complement.
CATCTGCCCGCCCCGCTTCTCCACCCATGCACCACCTCCCCCAGCGCCTGACTATCCTCACACCGGCACACTGATCACCGTGCACGGCTTTCATTCGTCCTGCATGAGTGTCACTTGGAGGAACTTTTGTTGAGAATTCACTAACTGTGTGCTGCTTGAACCGAACATCTGAGCACGCTTCCATGTCCATGAGCACTGGGGGAAAATGTCAGCATCTGCGTGTGCAGGGCCGAGAATGATGGAGGGGAGAGACCACGTGACTGCACAGAACCAGTTAGATCCAGGTATGTCTAATGTAACAAAAAAATACGACAGTGGAGGCAGAATGTATCAGCATCAGCCCGCCCTCGTACGTGTAGTCAAGTCATGGCTAGTCGTCCCACTGTCAGGATGGCTTCTGGGCATACCCTTACTGCCCACTGTGACAATTTACCTGGTATTGTGGCACCGAGGTGGGGGCTGGCATCAGTGATGTTCCTTCTGAGAATCGCTCGCTTTGATGCTGCAGGTTGTGGGGTTCCTGCTGGTGGTTCCCCTAGTCTTCCTGATCTCCTGACAACAGCCAGTGGATCTCTGCTCTCCCAGTCTGTGCTGTGTGGTGTCAGCCCCTAACTTCCTGCATTAGTGTCCCTTTAGGAAACACCGAGGGGGCCCCCCATTTCCTGCCTGAACTCTGACCAGGCCAAGCTTGAGGCATCTGTGCAACCTTGCGGCACAGCCATCGATCTGGGTGCCCTCCGGTCCTGTCACCCCACCTTGGCTCCCTCATCCTTCTGAAATGCCCTGTGGAACCCATAAGCCAAGAGGTGCACTGCTGTCTCCCCTAGACTCAAGACAAATTTCCCAAACCGTGCCCTGAAGAAAAAAACCATTCGTAAGAGGAAGAGCAGGTGGGGAGCAGCGTGGGGGAGGCAGAGAGAGCAGAGCAGGGGAGGTGCTGAGAAGAGGACCTTCCCTGCGCGGGTGTGCAGGTGTGGGTCAGGTCCCAGGCAGGGCACCCAGTCAAGGGCGGCACAAGCTTCCCCTCACACCTGGCTCCCGTTGTGGTGTCCTCACGGGTCCCTCAGCTTTTGCCCTTGCCCTCCAACGCCTGTTCTCAGCCCAGCAGCCGGCGATCCTGCTCAAACGCGAGCCTGCGACGCCAGCCTTTGGCCCTCACGCTCTCGGCCCTCATGTCCTGCCACCTGGTCCCCACCCTGCTGGCCAGACTCCCTGTTCCTCACCCATCCTAGACCTGCTGCTGCCTCAGGGCCTCTGCTCAGGCTGCTCCCTCTGCTGTCACCCTGGGTGTCCCTCTGCTGCTATGTGACATCCACCTGCAGAGAAACCTTCTCATCAGGGCCTTCTGGTCGTTGCATCCCAAACAGCAATGCTCCCGATGCTCCCTCGGGCCTTTCTAACATCACGTACAGCCTGTGTGTTTAGTTTGTCGCCTCCCTCCCCCCGAGAACGGGAGCCGAGTGGGAGGGCGGGAGCGTGGGCCTGCTGTCGCCGCAGCCCTCCCTGCGCCCCGGTGCCGGCCCACGGCGGGGGCCTCTCGGTGTGTCCTTTGTCGGGAGGACGTCCTGCGGTGCGCGCTGTAGTCCAGCGCATCCTGCACGCGGCGAAGCCGGGCTTCCCCGGTGAAGTCCCCTGCCCAGGGTCACGTGCAGGCCGGCCGCGTGTGTCTGAAAAGCCTGTGCTCACCAGCGCTTCGCGCCCAGCGCGCTTCCTCTTGCCACGCGCCGCGGAGCGCAGTGTCGGGAAGTCGCTTCGCGCGTGGGCCTTCCTCTGTGGTTCCCCAGACCCAGACCGCCAGGCCTCGCCATGACCCGCCTGAGTTGCAAGGTGAGAGCGCCGACAGAGGGCGACGACGAGCAGAGTCCTGACGCACGCGCTCTGCGGGGGCCGGGAGGCACGGCCAAGTCCACCCGGTTAAAAGCCAAGTCCACAGCAGGTGCCCTTGCTGGGGCCAGCCTCCCCGAGGGGGCAGCGCAGGCAGGCCAGCACACGCTTGGGGCACCGGCGACGGCGAGGTACCCTAAGAATGACAGAGACGTGGCGCGGGCAATGGCTGGCTCCGTGATACTTGCGGACACGTATAAAGGACACTTCTGTGGGGAAAGACAGAGCTCCGCTGGGCTTCCCCAGAGGCATTGGATGGCACCGATGTCATGAGAAATGACACGCGGGAGCATCAGCGCCTTCTCAGGGCACGGTCCCTCCCTGCAGGTTAGCCTGGCCCCGCTGGCCCTGGCTGAGGGGGCCAGGGGACTCATTTTGTCTGTCATTTACTTCCCAGAATGTTCTGTACGTGTGTGGTTTCCGGCACATAACGGGAGGTAAACAGCTGTAATTCCCCGAGGAATGACAGCGGGGCCCGGTGCTTCACCTTCGGGAAGACGTGGCTGTCCAGCTCCCTGCCCTCCCCCGGCAGTCGCTCACGCGCTCTTCGCGTCCAGTCAGCACGCAGCAAGCCGTCCATTTGCGGTCACTTCTGATCCCCGACGTGCCTGAGCGCTCCCGAGTCCACGGCTCACCCCCTCCTCTGTACCTCGCACAGTGTCTGGAACACACCGAAGCCTCCAAACTGCTGCGAAAGGCCATTAAAGCCAGACTCCGGAGGCCGGAGGAGCTCCCGAGGAGAAGCCTTGTCCAGTGAGTTCCTTCAGGAGACGCGCAGGGGACCTGCACCGGCTACAGAACAGGTCCCGTAGGAGCAGACGCTTCTAGAGCGCCTCGTTGCTCGTCAGGACGTGTCTGCCCGCCTGCTCGGTGACTCACAGCCCGAAGAGCAGGCGCCGGGGCTCAGCTGTCCGCCGACACCTCCCGCGCGGTGCTCGGTGACACAGACAGCGGCAGAACGAGGCTTTCGTCACTTCACTCTGCGATTTGGTCCCTCGTGCTGCAGGCGTCGTCGAAGTCCCCCTCAGGCTCTCAAAGCTCTGCCTCCTGGAGCAAGCTCACCGGACCACGAACCCTGCCCTCTCCCCAGTCTCTGCAAAGCAGGCCAGGCCTGGCACCTGTGACAGGCCCTGCCCCTGCCCAGTCCCCTGAGCTACCATTTTGTGACATGCCTTCCCTTTTGCTGAGAGCGCGTTTCCCCGTAACCATCGGCCCTGTGACCCCTACCGCCGTGCTCGGCTCGACTGCTGGATTCTTCATTCTGTGACTCAAGCCTGCTCTCAATGGCCACGAAAACTAGGTTCCATCCCTATAAAAATGGTGCGATAAATTTGGAGCATTGCATATGTCGTGGTGCTATTTATGTATTTTATTTTAAACTGCACATGCTGGTTTTTGTCAGCTTGTGCTCAGATCTATTCTCTGCTGTCCTCAATCCTGGGCTTTGCACCCCTGGGAACTGTTGTCCTAGACGCCCTCATGGACCTGGGCGAAGAGGGTCTGTGGGGGAACACAGGAGGATGAGGGGAGCGGGGGAGCCAGGCGACCTCCCCGCCCCTCTGTGCTCCCGGTGGTGTCTGGGAGCCCCTTGTCTGCGCGGCCACCCCTGCTCTACAGCCCTCTCCCCACGGTTCCAGTTTCTCCCAGGCGGCCCGGCACCTGGGCGCTAGTAGGGCTGCCTTCTCCCTAAGTCCCTGTAGCCCCGGGGTTGAGTGGGGCTCCCTGCCGTGCTCTGGCTCCTCAGCCCCTCCACCACCTGATCAGACTCCCTCGGCAATGTCTAGCACGGCGTCTGCCTTCTGATTGGACTTGACTGAAACACTCGGAATAGATGCGTCGTACTTTCTTAAAAACAGCTTTATTGTGGCATGATTTACCTACGTAAGACCATAACTTTCATATGCATGTGTATGTGTTTCTTGAATTTGCTTTACAAGGATCATGTATTCACACCTTGCTTATGTAATATTCAAAATGAATAATGAAAAAACATTAACAGCAGGAGTGGGCAAAATGAGTACCTGGGGCCTGAAACCACATAGGGAAGGGTCTGCAGATGTCACTGACATTCATTCATGCAACCTATGCTTTATTATGTACGATGTGCCAGCACTGAGGGTCTGCCAGCGAAAACTACGGGCATGATCCTTGCCCACGTTACCTGCAGGAGTTACATGCACACTCATGTCGAGAGTAACTAATTGCAAGTACTAGGAAGACGTAGAGAGGGCAAGGAAAGGCCCGCCGAGTCAGGGAAGGCTTCCTGGAGGAAGTAACCGACCGGCGGAGGGCGGATAAGGTGCAGGGGCAGGAGGGACATGGACAGACAGTGTGGGATGCTTAAGCTGGGCCGCCACTCGGTGCATCCTGTCCCCTTCCCAGGAAGCTGCTCACCGGAAGCGTGCAGACATTCTGTGGGCGGGGTCTGCCAGTGCTGTAGCCACGCCTCCCACAATTGGGGACCCTCTGTCTGTACCTCACCAGGAAGAGAGGAAGCCAGTGTGTGTGTCCTGTGGCCGCTGACAAGACTGGCTTGGAAGTGGCTCAAACACTAAGGACACCCTGGGGTCAGCAGGGGCACCAGGGGCACCCATGTCCATCAACCCCTCATCCTTTGGTGGGCACAAGTGGCGTGTTCTCAGTCTTAAGTACAGTGGCATGCAAATGACCAAGGCAAGTCCCCTATCGATCGTCCATCCAAATGTCCACTCCTAAGTTCTTCTCGAAAAGCAGTGCTGGAACTTGTAAAAAGCTGTCCAGGAAGCAAGTTTCCTTCCTGCCAAGTTCTGTATTTTTCTTTTTGCTTATCCCAATTCAGAGTTTTTGCCTGTGTGTCAGTCTTCCCAATTCACAGACATGTGGCAATGGCCGTAATCTCCTCGTTTTATTGTAAGCCACCAATTATTCTGGGTAATTAGGTTACGTATAAAGTAGCCCATTCGCTGCCGGTACAGTTTAGTTACAGCATGTCCGGGCTGCCCTTCCTTTGATATCCAGATTACGAAGGTAGCAGCAGGACCCCAGTGTGACGCCAGTGTCCTCCAGCTGTTTCTGGGTGCCCCCAACAGGATGTGTCCTTGGCACTCACAGGCCCACGGCCGTAACCACCCAGATCCAGCTCCTCGGCCTCCTCCAGGTCTGCTGCTGGCCGGGCACGACAGCAGCGCAGATGGTGCCAAGTTCACAGCCGCGCCCAGTGCTGCCAAGCTCAGCGGGAAGAGTGGGATTTCATGGTCCAGCAGGGAAAATGCCCCTTCCGCCCAGCTCCGTACTGTGCCTTGTCACCTGGGATCTGAGGCAACGATGCGTAGGACTGAGCATCATAAAGACTTCTTGTGAAAGTTGCCCTACTTTCTGGCCTTTACCCATCTAACCTCAGGGACTGAAAACCGAGTCCAAGATGCTGAGTGGGGGACAACCCAAACCCCCTCTCATACCTGCTTGGTTCTCAGCGCTCCGGGCAACTACACCTGGGGCTGCGCTCCAAGTCACGGAAGTCCCCCACCACAGTGACCGAGGCAAGCCGATGCTCTGTGGGTGCTAGCTGAGCTGACGCGTGTGGGTGCTAAGGGTCTAAAGTTACTAGCCAGTGGTTTTAATTCACTCACTAATTGAAATACCTAATTTTAAATAGATTCTGAAGAGCAATATCCCATGGCACAATGTCTTCCCCACCAAAAAGACTGAATATTCATGTGCATTTATGTCAAAAAGTTACGAGAACTGCTCAGGTGACAACCTGTTTATCAAGGGAAACGAACAGAAGTTCCTGCCCGCCTTGCATGGGAGGCTGGGGCGTGAGGCTGGGGTGTGCAGCGGCGGTTTAAGTGCAAGGCCTGTGGTTAGCAATGCCTGTGTGAGACCCTGTGTCACCTCGAGATAGAGCCTCCACGATCTCCTGGTGCAGAAGTGTGGGGTAAATGAAAAAAAGGGAATCTTTGATGAGCAGGAAATAAACAATCTGAAAGTCACCCATTGCATTTCCTCACTTTTAAAAGATTTTTATCTAAAAAAAGAGCATCACACATATTATTTCATTTTAATGCAGCTGTCACGCAAACTAAACAAAACAAAGCAAAATATTACATCACCTTTAAACCCAGGACAGGATCTTCCACAACAAGGAACAGAAGGAGCCCTGGTGTTCCGATGCAACCTCTGCACCCCTCAGCTGGGGTGGGGGTGGGGGGCTGCAGACTCCCGGAAGTGCTCCCCATTCCTTCCCTAGGCCAGCTCCCACCGGCACTGAAAATGAAATCCTTTGTCAGAGGACAAGGGCTGTTCTAGAACAGGTGACTTCAGCACAGAAGCTGGGAAGCTCTGTTGTGCAAGGTGGATCCTTTCGTGCTCACCACCAGCAGGGCCGGTGGTGAAGTCCATGAAATCTCACAGGCTTTATTGGGGGAAATTTCCAAAGCAAGAATGGACAGGAAAAGAGGTGAGAGGGGGTAAGGCTCTCTGCTGGACATGCCATGGGTGGACATCCCAGCAAAGGGAACTTTTGTCCTCTGGCTTCTCTCCTTACAGGGCAGGAGTGGGAATGACCTAGTCGATGGGGGTCTTTCTGGCATCGTGCAGTCTGAGTTAGACACTAGCTCTTTCCACGAGCTACCTGTGTAGCACCCGAGCACCTGGGGCTGTGTGGTCAGGAGAAACTGGTCCCTTGTGAAGTTTGGGCATGACCCGTCTTGTGGGGACGAGGTGGGGAACCCAGGTCCCAGCTGGCCTGCTGTCCAAACCACCCAGAATGAGCCACCTACACTAGATTTTTGACAGTGGCACCACGAGTCTTCATCTTTGCAGCCCCGCCCTGAGCCCTGTGATAGGTCTGCGAGCCACACCTGATGATTTTAACTAATCAAGGCCTTCTTGTGCCAATGAACAACGGACGTTGTCCTTGCTGATGAAATGAGGGGAAGGCTAATAACGAGCGTCGCTGCCTCCATGCTTGAGCCTGCGGGAGTCTGCACGCACACTCCGCCTGCGCTGGGCTGAAACTCCTGCAGGAGCCACACGTCCGAGGAGCATCCCCAGCTCAGCCGGATCTGCTGCTGCGCAGCGTGGTCATGGCCTGGCAGCTCCGGCGGCTGAGCGGTGCCCGGGCTCTCAGACTCCCGGTGAAGGGCGCCCTGCAGACGGCCGCAGCTCCAGAGCCTCCCGTGGCCACTCCTCCAGTGACCTTTTCAAGTCTTCAGGACTTGGATTGCATCAGCTGCCGAGTGGAACGGGCAGTTAGCCACGCTTTGTAAATTTTTCATGAAAACAATCTGAAAACTGGCATCCCTTCGACAGTTTTCTCTAGGACAGTGCATTCTAATCCATTTCCCTCTGAAAACCCCTTTTAGTAGGATTTCCCCCACAGAATCTCTGGAAAGATTTTGTTGATAAGCAAAAACCATTTGTTAAGTAATTATGAATTTATCTTCCCAAGAGGAAACCAAAGAGTCAAGATTTTTTTTTCCCTAACTAGAAGTCATCCTTGAGGTTTTACGGGGGTGGCCAATAAAGTTCATGAACTCATCCTAGAAACAGTGCTGACACCTCATTAATGAATATCCCTCCGGTCACCTTCAAAGTCCTCCCCTTGGAAAGCTGTGCACCGACGCCAGCGCCTAGTCCACCCTGCAAAGCCATTTTGGAACTCTTTTTCTGGAATGGCCATCAGTGCTGTCATCGTACTCAAAACCTGAAAATTAAGTTCGCGAACGTGCCAAAGTTATGACACCTTACCAAGTTGTTTGTTCAGTGTGACACTGTAAGAGCACAGTGGAAAGTTTTGTGATACCATGATGTCACATGAGAAATGTTCCACAAGCAAGCTGGCACATCCGGCAGGCTCCCCTCCGGAGCTGTGCCTTTGAGAGGCAGCCTAAGTCACTTGTCTTCCAAGATGAACCTCTCCACTGCGATTTTGCTTGATTTGTGTTATGAAGTTGTTACTTTAGGGTGGGGAAAAATGCTCAAGCAAGAGCATAGTAAAGCAGTGTTCTAGTTTCTCAAAGGAAAAAAAAAGAGAGAGAATTTCTAATACCTTTATGAATCATCACAGAACCTTTGGGGGCAAGATTAGCATAAGTAGGAGCTTGGAAATCTGACCTTGGCCGCTGTAAGAACGGAGAGAATCTGCTGCTTCTCGATTTCCCATTGAGGCTGCCAGTGTACCAGGAAGCCGTTTGCTCAAGTTTCCCTTCTCCATTTAGCTCTCCTGAATGCCCAGCCTCAGTGCCCGGGCCTCCCGGCCAAGGGCCCTGCTGGCACATTCAGCTGCCATTCAGGGAAACAGCCATCCACACTGCCGCGCTCTGGGAAGTCTGTCTTAACAGCACAAAACAGGTGGAAGGACATTCTGCCTGTAGAGCCCTGCTGGCACGGCTTGCTACTTCTATTGCCCGATGCCAAGAATGACAAAAATCTTCTGTGTATGTTTGGGGGTGGGAGTTACCAGCTATGACTTGTCATTTGGATAAGATTCCCAGGACAGCTGTTGTGTCTTAGGCAGCAACAGCTCTCACACTTGGCTCTGTTGCTAGGAGGATGGATAGAAACTTTGGATGAGTCATTTTAAAAATTATGCTCCTGTGATGCTGGTGAGTGTGTCACAGATCAGCTCGAAGACGGACTATTCGCCAATATTATAACAAGGCAGGACAATGCGCGTGTCAACGAGGGTTGTCTTTACATTTCCCAGTTCCATTTTCCGTTCTGCTTTCAGGAAAGCCATTAGTTCTGGTGGCAAAAATTTGATCTGACAGAGGATTTACAATCTAAAGCTACAACTGAGACAAGATTGTCTTTCTGATATGTTGACAGTCTCATGGACAGTAACAAGTTAACTTCACAATGGAACTGTCAATTTTAACTTATAAATTTGCCCATTGCCTGTTTCCAGCCAAAGACTTGAAACTATTATATGTTTACTTCTCAGTCTTGACACCTACATGTACATATGGGTATACATAATCTTTTTTAGTTTTTGTATAAAGAAAAAGGTCCTATTAGTATTCAATTGCTAGTTATTTATACTAAATTAAATATATACTTTAGCGGAATAGTGTGACTAATTGAAATGTTATTCTTGGAAAATGAAGTCTCAGCATAAAGTTAGATGAATCTCAACACTGTCAGTTAAATTCCCTCAAGATTCCCTAAATCTTATTAATGTGCATCAGTTTTAAAAAAAAAAAGTAGTTGTATGGTTTTGCTTTCATCTTTTGCCTTTGGTTGAACATATTGCTTTTGGTTGAACAATAATAAGAGATACAATTGTCCCCATTTCAGAATGAGTTTAGCCTGGGCATTCTTGATACAGTTCATGATCCTCTATCACCAGCAAAGCATAGAATTAAAATTGACCTTGGCTTCCTTCGCATTACATGTTAATTTGCTCATCTGATTGCAGCCAGAAAGCCGGACCCACAGCACCAGCCATCTGGCCGGCCTGTCTCTGCTCATCCCGACCATGCACCGCCTTGGCTTGCCTACTGCGTCTCTTCCACTCCCTGAGTCAAAGCCCACAGTTGTGGTACTGGCCCATCTGGTCTGTTCTGCTCAGAGCTGACCCTGTGCCAGCCTCTCTCTCATTCCTGGTGCCCGATCAGGCCCAGCAGCCTGTGCCACCGCCCCACCCAGCGCCGCGGTGCCACCTTCTGCCGTCCCTTTCCGCCTGTTCTCCCGCCCTCTGCCCGCCTCAGCCGCTCTGGGCCCTGCAGGGTCCCACAGGCTGATAGAGCCAAACCACAAGGTGAGCTCCGGGCCCCGCCACACTGCCTTTGGCCCTTCCTGTGACCCTTTGGACATGGCACGGGCACTTGATCTTCCTGGGCCAGCAAGCTTGGCTGCCTACCTTTTCTGTTTCCTCCCAGAGTCCCCCTTTGCTGCCTTGGCGGGCAGTGCCCACCTCCTGCTGTGGATGCCTGCAGGGGTGGTGAGGCACCTGCTCCATGCTGCCGTCTTGTGGCTGCCTCCGAGGAGGGCCAGCTGGGCGGGTCCCCAGGCCTGGCCCAGATTCACTTGGGTGCTCTTGTTACCACCTGCTTATCTACCCCCCAACAATCGCAGCCCTTTTTGGATAGGTCGATAGGGTTGCCTCTATTCACCTGTTTAGGGTTTGAGGCAATATACGCCTGCAGATCAGGGCAGATGCGACTAAATCTAAGTGGGGAAAATGAAACGAACTGAAGGAAAGAATTCTAGGAAAGGAGACAGATAAGAGAGTCCAAGTGTTATTAGTAGGAGTGAAATGGAAGACTTTGGGGGGGGGGGTAGGGGGGAATGTGAGAACGAGATTGGGAGTATTAAGAGACCTATACTTGACCGTGAAATCCAACCTACTCAGAGCCCTACCATTTAACTAGCAACAGGGCTTACACACTTAATGGGTGCATTTTAACAACACATCCTAGTTAATGAACAACTATCCTAGAATAATTAATGAGAATAAAATTAAGAAAGGAAGTTCCCTAATTCCTTAAATAAAGTTTGCAAAGTCCCTGGGGGTAAGGCTGTTACATAGAGCAGTAAAGGAAACCTATAGTTTTAACATGAGTTTTTCACATAATTCTATCATGTTCCCCAAAGATTATATAACTGGCGTCTACGAGTACAAAAATCTTGAGAAGCAATGGACTAAAGGGTTACATTGTGAGGATGGTTTTCCATAAAAGTAGATGGTTTCTTTCTGAAACAAGGCAAAATAGGGCAACTGCTCCAAGCAAGAAATTAGGATTGTTCTCCTATGAAAAAGAAGGGGGAAACAGGCTGTTCAAATGCAAACCATCATAATAATGTGTTACATTTTTTAAACAGAGTATTGGTGAACAAGTTAGTAGCTGTTTTGGCCATCATCAGGATTCATTTTCACAGCTTTAGCACCTGTGTTGCTTCTATCTGTGATTATACTTTTAAATTTACTTCAAGGTAAATGATGGTTTCAAAGGCTCTTCTATCGTCTCTTTTGAAATCGTGGACAGGAGTTGGGAGGAGTAGAAGGATGAGAGGGGTAGAAGAGGAACACCTCTGAGTTGCTATAAACTGCCAGTGTCATAAGGAAGATTATATTTTTGATCGCACTCCGCTGTTTTCTAGACTGATAGGTATTTATGCCTGCAATTAAGAATTCAAAAATTCTCCTGACTGATTTTATTTTTCTGGCAAAAGATTGAGAGGGGATTCTGCAGATTGCAGCTTTAATAAAAGAGCCCTTTCCTTGTAATTGAAGGGCTCAGGAATAGCAACTGAAGCTGTCCAATAATCGGCAGGTTCTAATACCACGTGGTTCTAATGCCATAGGCCCACACCCATCGTCCTTACAATACGCTACTATGTGAGTTGTATGAACCTGTGTGATGAAATGATCGTGGACATGGATCCTATGTCCCCATAAGAGCAATGTCATAGTTGGGGCAGGGGCCCGTCACTAAGGACTCAGCAGTAAGTAACTTATAAATGTGAATAATGTGTGATGAAGGCAAAACTATAATTATACACGTGCACATTCATTTAAATAGTTAAATATACTCTGCCCTAAAAGATAGGTATTCATAAATCATGCACTTTCCTTATCAAAGTATTATAATAAGATTTATTTCATACAGATAATGAAATTCTACTAATGCATGTGATGTATACTTTTTATTTAAATATTTTACAGACCATTGAAAATTGGCACTAAAAGCATCTGGTTTAACTGATTCATTTTATAGATGAAAAAAAAACGAGAGGTCAGAGAAGTTAAATAAATTGCCAAAGACAGCTATGTCAGGACCAGACTGCAGGCTCACCAACTCCTAGGACAAGACTTCTGCAACCTCAGCTCAGTGATGTGCTTCTTGGCTTTCGTGACAGGTAGAAGAACCTTTGGGGAATTACTTGAATAGCTCAGGCCATCTTTAAAAACTATAGAGAAAGTCTGAAAATGTACAATTTTTTCTTAAGAGTTTCTCTATGGTAAACAGATGGGATTCAAATCAGGGGTATGTGTCTGCAATTCCTCATCCTCACCACTAGGCGGCAAACTTCTACATGGCTAAACCGCCCAATGAATAAGCAAAAAGCTGAAGACAACTGCGGTTGTAAATGAAAACCAATGAAGATTGATGGTGAATGTAGGAAAAGGAGAAACTTAAAAATACAATGTTAAGTAAAAAAGAAAGCAAATTGCAAGAGGCTATATACAGTATGGTGCTATTTTTATAAAAGGTTAAAACACTTATTTTTATATATTTTGTTTAGGAATCCATGCATATATTGTCAAACTATAAAAACATGCAGCAATGCATGGCTGTGGTTACTTCCTGGGGAGTGAGGCTGGGCGAGAGGGCACAAGGAATTTCAACTGGATCGGAAATGTTTTAATTGTTTTGTTTTGTTTTGGTTAATTCTAAGTGCTTAGGCAAATAAGGAAGATGTTAAAATTTGACTTAGCTGGACGATGGGTACCTGGAAGTTCATTATAGAATTCTTTATAGTTTTTTATATTCTGGAAACACCTCATTATTAAAATAGAGACAGAGAGAAAGTCAGAGAGAGAGACTCACGTTGCAGCAAGAAGGGACTGCCTATTTGCACAAACGCATTAGACATTCGGGAATATTTAAATATATTTTTTATCTAAATCTTTATTAACATAAGTCTATTTAAGGATGAAGAATATTTTAGATTTAGCCCCATTCAAGACTCACATGTAACTCAAATATAACCCAAGAATAAAGTGCTATCCCACAGGGTCTGGCCACTGCAGAGTCTCATTCAAAGAAACACGCGTCTATTCCTAGAAACCGTGGGAGATAATGAAGCCTCTGCAGTGGGTGTGACTTTTGGATCCCACTCCAAGGAAATGCCCTAGTTTTTGACAGAGGAGCTAGGACCATTGACTGATGTGATGGCCAGAAAAGGGATGTGACCCACCCTAAGGATAGATGATGTGGGGATTCGCTGGTGGTGTACTGGCTAAGGCTTCAGCACTCTCAACGCTGTGGCCTGGGTTTGATTCCCAGACAGGGAACTATCCCCCCTTCCCCTGCCAAAAAAAGGATAGATGATGACCTGTGTGCAGTTTTTGGGTTTCATGTGGCTTTATCTTGTCTTGGCAGGATGATGCTAGATGAACCTCTCTCCTAGACCAGCCATCAGCTTCTTTACTCCTCTCCCCTTCTGCAGAGAACACTGTGAATTGCATGACATAACATCATTCCAGTCCTGGGATCCAAGATCCCACATTACTTCTTCCTCACTGATTTGAAAATGTTGAAAGTGACACATTCTAACGCATGACTGCATTTTTTTCCTGATAAGGTGAACTTGATATTTAAATTCTACTTTCACACTTGGAATTTGTCATCTACACCAAGTTCTGTTTTTAGTTACTCTATTTATAGTCTATAGAATAAAAAAATACGTTCTCTCTCTAATTTCATTGCTGTTTGAATTAACATGTTTTTCATCTCATTCCACTATTCATTAGTTTCCCTAAGCAGATAAGTAAATCAGTTATAGTTAACTTATTAAATAATAATGATTTATAGCTCAAGTACATAATTGTATTCACATTTAGGGGCATCTTAAACTTTGAACCATTTATGTTAGATTTCTGGAATTCCTTTCTTCTGATGGAATGATTCAGGATAAAGTAGAATTTTTAAAACAATGACTCTCATTCAAAAGTTATACATTCAACCTAGCAAGTGAAATGGGACAGCAAAAAAAAAAAAAAAAAAAAAAGAAGATAGCTACGGGGATAGGGGGTTGCAAAAGGAACCAAGTGATAGGTTTGGGATAGAAAAATTACACTAAAAGAAGGCAGCATGGATAAAAAGTTTATCATAAATTCACAAAATGGAAATGTAATGGTATCTAGAAATATAAATTGAGGTCAAGTTTCTAAATTATGGTCAGTCCCCAGGTATAGATCTGTGAACGTCGGCAGAGTTAGTCTTAAAGATCTCTTATCCAGAGGTTAATGTCACGTCTTTGTGGGTTATTCCTGTCTCTCTCTTCTATTCCCTGGCCCTTACCAAAACACAAGGACATTTCTCAGAGGTAGAAACTACCAGCAATGTAGCTTTCTAATGTTCAAAAGGAGAACATGCTATATTCTTATCTAATGGTAACCTCTTTTTTGTTGTTTTACTTGAGTTATTTTAGGACTCTAAATTGGTAGCTATGAAAATAGCCAAGATGTCAAAAATGAAGAATTTTCGGTTTTGATTGAAACATTGGGATAGGAAATGATGAGATGTTAAGGGAGAGAGCGCGCCCCCGCCTTTCTTGGCAAATCAAACGCCCAGTTATCACAGGACACAAGAAAATATTGCATTCGTGAGCAGAACTGCTTCTAAATTCCAGAATGTAAATGCTGCATCAGTTCCCAATTAAGCATTCTGTAAATAAAGCCTCGCTCATCTCCTGTTTTCACTGGAAACTTCCATCACCACAGTGAGTGAAGCAGTGGAGCCATCCAGTGGCTGATGTGGTTAACCGCAGCAATAGTGCCTTGCATGGTGCATTGCGTCTGTTTCCTGTTTCACAGATATTTCCGCTTGAAGATATGGCAGTTAGGTACCTCTAAGAAGAAATTTAATAATGTAACAGTATTTATGAGCTCCATAACGGGACTGTCGCTCTCAACTTAGGTTTTCATGTAAAAGACTAAAGAATCTGTGAGAAAGCAACTTTTAAAAATAAAAGGTATCATTCAATTTTGCCTGAATTAGTTTTCTAAAATGTTTAGGTTTTTAAAACACATGATAGTAAATTCCTTTTGTTTGGTACTAATTTTGATTTCACAAAAGATTCTTTATAGAGATTAAAATTTAAAACATGAAATTAACTGGAAGCCCAGAAATGTCTGATTTCACCCAAATTATCAATAAACAATACATCCATATTTAAAAATCCAAGGGATTATGAAGAGAACTAGTTGTTCTAGTAAAATGTATATTTTATTTTAAAAAATAAAAAAGGCCAAAAACTGACAATAATTCCAATCAGGCTTGCTGCTGAATCAAAGGATGAATCAGCTTTTAAAAATTAAAAATAACGTTTTTTCTTATCAAAATAGTAAAACAAGTTCATGTAGAAATACTAGAAAATATAGATAAACAAAAAGAAGTAAAATCTTCACCATAATTCTAATATTAATATTTTGGTTTGTATATCTTCAGAAATTATTTTTACATATAGGTTATATAGTTTTTAACTGAAAAGAGAAATTTTACTGAATATAGTTTTTGCAATTTGATTTTCACTTTCTGCCTCAGTACACACATGGTCCGGCAGAAGTACGCCCTTTTTAAAGTAGTTAAAATATCGTTAAGTTACAGAATTACATGCTCATGATTTTGCAATAAAAGATTTGGTAAAAATTACCAGTGCTTATAAAAAGGGTGTTACTTCTGCTGGACCCTGTATTTACATGTGCATATTTTTCAAAAAGCTGGATAGTATTCCAATTATGGTTATGCTATACTTGATTTAAGCAAAACCCTTTATTCTGGATTTTAATTTAATTTAATTTATTTTTATTGTTATTCTGGATTTTTAGTTTTCATCATTTGCTATTATAAACAATGGCCTAAAATCATCCTAACATCGTTTTTTAATTATTATTATTAAATTTATTGGAGCAACATTCATGAGAAAAATTACATAGGTTCCAGGAGTACAGTTCTTCATCATCTACCTGTTGCATGGTGTTCTCACCACCTATATTCATTTTTTTTCCCATCACCATATAGTTGAATCCCCATCCTTCCTTCCCCACCTCCCACCACCCTCTCCCTCTGGCAACTACTCATCTATTGTCTGTGTCCAAAAAAAATGTTTTTGGACACCTACATCTTTTTTAAACTGAGGAAGACTGATGTAACACAAATAACAGAGAAGTTACAGGTTGTTATATTTTATAACCATTTTTAAATTATGAAATATAACATGGATAAAAGTACATTGAACTTACATATATACTTTACAAAGTAAACAACAGTGTATCTACCACCCAAGTCAGCAATAGAACATCACTGGCCTTCTAGAATATACCTCCAACCCTTCTCTGTTACAGTCCTCTTGCAAGATTTCAACATGCATCACCGAGTTGGCCTGCTCACACACACACACACCTGGAAACGTGGTATTCACCGACACCCCTGTCCATCTGACAGAATGACCATGAGGTACCTACCTGCTACCTGCTGGTCCGCAGACTCAGGTAAAACCCGGGTGAAATCACACAGAATGTCACAGTGGCACTTTTGGCAGTGTGAAAGTTGTGCCTTTGATTCCTATATAGTACTTGAAAATAGAATTCAGTTTTGAGTTTCAGTTCACTGTGCCTGTGATTCGTCACACCATACGAGGCAGCTGGGGCCTATCGTGACTTGTAAGGGGAAGCCCACCTCCCCAGGAGGGAATTCACACCAGTGGGTTAAACCGGAGGACAATGGGCCTCATCAGTACAGGAATGGGCTGCAGTTCACAAATGTCTTCTCAGCTCGGGTTCCTCCCCATGGGTTGATCGCTTCTCAGTGTGAGACTGACGCAGGGCTGGGCTTTGATGTGGGCATGAGAGGAAAGGGGCCCGTGAGTCACCTGCAGCACAGCCTGCTCCTATTAGCTCGGGCCCTGGGTCTCCAAATTATAGGTATGAGTGTACAAGGCATTTGATACATGTGAACGGGAGCATGTGTGCGTATCTCACACGCTCAGAAGTCACTGCCCTGCATCTCCCCGTATAGATAGCAATTTAAAACGAAGTGAGTCTTTTTCCTATAGAAAAAAATCAGTCTGATATTTCTGATTGGCTTGACAATAAGCGTTGGCTTTGGCAATTCATTTAAATAACAGGTATGTGCCATGAAATCAATATGTGAAATCTGTAGTTCTGAGATTTCTATGAAAATATATTTTGAACACACGGTAAGGGCAAAGGTGCACTGAAATGAACTGAAAGTAACAAATTCTCAGTTTCCTTTTCTTGGTCTAGTGGATTAAACAAGTCGCTTCCTAGCAAGAGAAAAACGGGCACAATGAATAACTATTTGATGTCTTGTTACAGACGTTTATGAGAATACCCTGGATGTTGACAAGGTGAATGGCTCCAACAGCTGGGTCGCTAAGAGTGACGCAGTAGCTAATTAAAAAGTGCCACTATGTGTAAAATGCCAGGAATAATATCCTTTGTAACTCTTTAAACTCACGATGAAAAATTTCAGATATCAACTTAAAAATGCACAAGTGGTTTTCAGTTTAAAAAATTTATTTTGGAGGTAGAAGGACATTTTTGAGCACCACTCTTTTTGTCATTAAGACCCAGCAAGGTATGATACTAATATGTCATTGGTAAGTAGGCAAAGAATGGGGTAAAGAACTGAATCTGGCCATGCCTTTTTGATATCATATTATCACACGCAACGAAATGAATTAAATGACATTTTCAGCAAATTCCGAAATTTTTGATGGCCACACATTTTATATGAACAGTTGGACTAAAGCAAGTTAAAGTAAATAATGCCAAATTCTTACTTTCATTTCAAACTTATTTTCAATTGGTTTAAAAATATAATGGCCAAGAGTGACAAAATATACCCCTACGGGGGTTGTCTGAGAAAAAAAAAAAGAATGACAAAATATTCAGATCCTTTGACTTAGGAACCATTCTCTTGGAAATATGTTGCAAGAATAAGGGCTAAGCATACCAAGATGTTTATAGAAGCATTATTTTTAATAACAAAAATCTGTGAACTCACATATCTAATACTTGAGAAACAAAATGATGGCATGTTGATATAATATTATATTTTGAAACTCCAGCACTGATAAATATGACTATGTAGAAATAAAAAAGCAATCAAATAGAAGGAAAAAATAAATTACAAGAGGCATTTCTAAAATTGTGTGTATATACAATTGTTACATCATAAAACTATATATACACACGAATTCATTATAAATATGCATATGTATATAAGGAAAATTGGAAGACATTATAAAAATAATGATAGTTGCTATCTTAGCATGGTGAGTTTATAAAAATTAGACTATAATTTCTTATAAAGTTAAAAAATAAGTTTTAAAGAAAATCATAGCTCATAAAAAAGAATTCCATGAAATAGCAATCTGAAAATGGTTTCTGTTGATCATAAGTCAAAATGAGACCATTTATCTAAAGTTTTTAATGGGGATTTTGAAAAAAACCTTAGAACCATTACCTAAATGGTGGGCAGCAAAGATCATCTTACACGTGAATCTGAGAAAAGTCCAATTTATGCTGAGCTTTCTTTTCCTTTGTTTAGCTTATTTACTTTCATAGGTTCCTTGGCATCTTCACAAACGTATGGTTTATGGGGAGAGCGCCTCGAAATTTTCCCTTCCTGAAGTGTTAACTTCATAAGCTGCAATTTAGGGCCAGAGTGAATAAAAATGGTTATGTTAACCAAAGAATGACTTTCATAGACACAAAATAAAAAGCTATAAGCATATCATAGTTATAAAAGATTTCAGTCATATGTGCAATAATAAATAATAGATTAAAACACTGAGTCTGTGGTGTAGCCAATCATTAAATGACAGAGAAAAAATATAAGAGACAAGAATCAGGTACACCGCTGAAATTCCTGGGGTCGTTTTTCTGGGTAAATAACAAGCAAGTCTATAGTTAACTGGCAATTTTGCTTTTAGCTACCTGAGATTCCCAGCAGATGTCTGAAGAGTGATGTCCCCCCATCACTTCTGAACTTGGTCCCTGTCAAGATTCCATGGTCTCTTTGCTAACTTCATGGTATAGCTCCTGAGTGTAGGCCAGATTTCCATCCTGTAGTTCTTCCAGACACTCCACCGTCTATTATTGCATACCTGAAAAGGGACAGAGATGATAACCCCACAGAAATGGAGCTAGAATTGGTGTTAAATAGAAACGAACAGGAAATGACATAAGACTCGTGGGCTTTTGTATCAACAGCTCTATCATTTATTAATTGGGTGACCTTGGACACATTACTTAACGTCGCCATAGGTCATTTCACATCTCCGTAAAATGAGTATTATCATTGGGTCAATAATATTTTTTGTTATTATATAGCAGGGATTGTTCTGAGCAATAGTGATGGAAATATACTGTGGTCAAGGCATACTATCTAGCCTCAGGCAGCTCACAGTCTAGTGAGGGGAGCAGACTCATCAAGAAGTAATGATCATGTGATAAAAGCAATAGCTCTCCCCTGGGAGCACTGAGAAACCATCTATGGATGGGGCAGCGTGAGTTTGAAAGTGGGGGCTTAGGTTTTGTCTTGAAGGGATTCAAAGAGATCACTATGTGAAAGCACCTAGCACACCCACGTTTGTAATAGGCACTCTACCAGTGTTAAGTTGCATTGTCCTCATTCCGGAGTGATCTTAGTTACAAATTCTTGCAACAGAACTGAGTATTTTGCACGGGGCAACATCAATATTGTGAAACATAAACCCCTTTGGGGAGATAAGGTCTTGCATTCTTTAAGAATGAGTATGACAAAGACTAGACTCAAGACACTGTCCTGTGACTCTCGAAAGCCTGGAATTTAACATGTTTTCTCAGTCAAAGCTAGCTTGCTATTTTGAAGACTCAACCTAGTTTATAAACTCTAGGGAGTCATGAAGAATTATACACACAGAAAGAAATTAATAAGAAAAAAATGGGAACTCAGACAAGGTTTTTCCTCCAGAACTTTGGCCTTTTCTCTTGACCAGTTATGTAACTATTTTAACAATTTTTTGTCTGTTTTGGGAAATATTTTTCAAGGTAAGATAAAAAGTACAGAATCTTTGGAGTGCAAAATGCTCTGAATGAATGAATGAATGAATGAAATGGGTTTCTAGTGCACAGTATTTGAAGCACTTGACTTCTTTCCTTACCCATGTCAATCAGATCAATCAACTCTTCTGCTGAAACCAGATCTAGCCTCAGAATCTTAGCACAGTTAATTAGGAAGACACTACCAACATAAGGAAATTGTTGAAGTTGTTGGAAGTGAAATGGGTGAGATGGTGGAGAGGGTGACGAAGACTGAGGCTGTCTTTAAGAGTGGCACGGTGAAAAACAGGCATTAGTAAGTAGACAGGCATGCCCAGTAGTGTGAGGTCCATCTTATCTCCTTAGCACAGCTGGGCCTCACCCTAGGGCTGCACTGAGCATCTCAGCTGGGCCTGAGGGAGGTTTTAATGAACATATAATCTTGGGCAACTGTGAGGAAAACTTGGAAAAGGCCAAGGAAAGGAAGGATCATGTCAAGTCACTGTTTGCCTCTTGCAAATTGCCCCTACCCCACTTTGACAGGGCAGATCCCATACTTTCCCTCACTTTCACCCTCTGCCCTAGGCTGAGACATAAACTGGCTGGACTGCAGAACGGCCTGGGGGCACTTCCCTTAACTCTGTTTTTGTCTTGTGGTCATTTATGTGCTGGTCTTATTTTCTCCTACTAAATTGCAAACTTCAAGCCAAGTGTATCTGACTATTCTCTGTGTCCTCTGGAATAGTGACCAGCACAAATATTGTTAATGTAAGTGGTGGACATTAAGTGTTTTTGCAGTTGAGCTAAGAATCCACACGCCCCTCTGCATATAATGGTCTGAGAATTCATTTGATGACACATCACTCAAATCACCCATTTGCCATTTAATGCACGTGTGTTTGCTTCCCTCCATTTTCTACAATGTGGTTTATAATCAAACATCTGGGACCAATTAAGATTTTGAGAGAGCAATGTTGAAATGAGCTAATTTTCCCAGGCTTCAAGTGTAGGATTTCATTTGTTTTTTAACAATAAACTTGATTAATATTTGATTGTATGCTTTGTGGCACAGCATCTTGAAAAATAAGGAAAGGACAAGTTTGCTGTAAGTACAAAAGAAGGAATCAGAAGCCAGATGGCCAACATCATCTTTGAAATTTGCAACTGCAAGATCATCACTTGGACTGAAAGTCTTTTGTCCCAAGAGTTATCAAAAAACAAAAACAAAACAAAACACCAAAAGGCCGCAAACTATTTTATTCAACATCAATAATATATTTTATCTTCCTGAAAGATATTCCGAATTTCAGTAAAACAACTCAGTAACGAGCATTTCTTTAAAATTTTAAAAGAAACTGGAATTTCACAGAATGAGTCAATATATGCTTTTCTAGTTGTCCTTCCCACCCCAAAGATGAAAATAATTGGAAGTAAGCAAACATTCTACCAATTCTATGAATCAATTTTTCTTATTTACAAATAATTCTCCTTAAATTTGTTTTAGTTTGTTAACAAGGAAGGCTACCCCATGGGCAGATCACCCTGAGTTACTAAACTAGCTACTAAGATTGCGTGTCCTGACTAGTTACTATTCTTAAAGTAAATTTAGTCTTAACAATCACAAATCCTTTATCATCTATCAGCATCATACTCTTAAGCATTCTCATTACAGGCTGTCTTCAAGTAACAAATGGTAACTGAGATGTGCAACTGTTCCTTCATATTTCTATTTCTTTTCTTTTTTTTTTTTTTGCTTTTTGGTATGTGGGCAGCTCCCTGACTGGGAACCGAACCCAGGCCGCAGCGCTGACAGCGCCAGTGCCGAAGCCTTAAGTCACTACACCACCAGGGAACTCCCATATATTTCTATTTCTTATCTGCCACATATATACGATGATTCAAACAGGCAGCTCAAGGCTTATAGGAGCCTCTGAGTAAATGCTGTCTTGCATCCCTCAATGCTGTCTATTCTTCCAACCCCCAACTCTAAATAAAACACTATCATGTTCTGGGGGCCACTCTTTTATACACTGTTCTATATACATATAAACATAATTTAACAAAAATCAGATCGTATTTACATACTGTTTTTATTGTGACCCAGCAGCATCAAAAGTATTGTTAGGTACTTAATTCAGTGGCTGTAAAGTTAAAAGAAAAAAAAAAAAAGCCATTTTTGTCAGATACTATGTCATCTTTATACCCGTTTCAATCTTTAGACTGTTCATTACATTTTTAAATGCTTTTGTCCATCCTAGTAGACCTCAATGGACTTTGCTTTAAATAGTGCTTATCACAGTGAAGTGCACATTGTTTTAATATTAATACTTATTAATGTTTATCTCATTGATAATGTACATTGCACAGTGCCCAGTGAGATGACTACATTGCTCTAAAGGATTCCTGGAAGTGTGAGTTACAAGCTAAGTGACAAGAGCTGCAGGTTTTGGTGGTGGTGTGGAGACTTCCTGGCTTAAACTGGAATTAGACAACAACAACAACAACAACAACAACAACAACAACAACAAAAGTCTTGGACCTGACAGCTTGGGCGTATGTGGTGACGTGATGATGCCATAAAGGATCCAGCCTTTTTTCATTGCTCTGCTCTGCTGTCCCTGCAATGTGGATCTTCTCCTATTTGTTGCTTCATGACTGAGCTGTGGCTGCTGTACCTTTGGCATCATGTTCCCCCAGGAAGAAAGACAGGTGTGGGGCAGGGATGACCTTCGATCTGCAGAAAATGTCCATCTAAGACCTTTCTCAGAAGCCCTAGCAACTTCAACTTTCGTCTGATTGGCTAGAACTGTGTCAAATGGCTTCCTCTAGATGTAAGAGAGTCTAAAAAAAAAAAAAAGGATTTTTAGATAGAATTAAGGTTCCATTGGGATGACTAGGTACCAAACAGAAAAAAACCAGGAGACTTCTGCTACAGAACCTAAGCAAGCTGTCCTTATTACCATCACAAGAGGTAAAGGGGACTTCACTCTTACTTTAGAAGAGCAATGAGAGGGTATGGCTAAGGTCTGGTAGGTGTCTTATCACAAAGAACAAGGTAAAGGAGGAGAAGGTGGAAGGAATAGTGTTGCCTGAGCTGCTGGAAGAATTTCCCCTTCTCACTGAGTGGTAGCTGACCTTCACTAACCCTTCTGTAGCTGAGAGGGAAAGAGACCAGTTCCCCCAAACCCCCTATATTATCTCCTTGCATTCTCCTTTAAATGGAAGCCCGAGGCTCTGAAAATGCACATCTAACAAACTTAAACTTACAGTACTGACTCCTAAAGCCATGCAGAAAGTGGAGGTAAAGTCCGCTTTGGGCAGTGGTCTTAAACTTTGCATTACCATATATTTAAGCCATAAAACAGAAAAAGAACACTGCCCTCCCTATCCATTTCCTACTGTACTGAACACAGTAGGTGCTCAGGACACACTTGTCTACTTTTGTGAAGACTAAGAATAAATGGAAATTAACATTTTATTGAAAGATCGCACACCAGAACCATACCAGATGGCTTCCATATATGACTCATTTTACTCATGGGCACGCAGTTAGAGGGGCATGACTGGCTCCATGCAGGAAAGTAAGGAGAGACTCAGAAAGGTTAGCCAGGGTCACATGTAGAGGCAGTATTCAGGTTTATCTTAAAGCAAGTATATCCAACCTGCGGCCCAGGGCAGCTCTGAAAGCCGCCCAGCACAAATTCGAATTTAAAACCTGAGATTTTTAAAAAAATTTTTAATTTTAGCTCATCAGCTACTTTGTTTTAGTGTATTTTGTATGTGGCCCACCATGGCCCAGGAAATTCAAAAGGCTGACGCTGCTGTCTTAAGTCTTTGCTCCTTACGCCATGTATCCCACGATCTCTTCTCCACCAAATCTTCTGGTACCGTGCTTTGTAGCCATTGGACACAAGAAATTTTGAGGAGTTTGATTCAGCATCAGGGAGGATCCTAACTTTTGCACAGACAACTCTTAGGACTGTGGAATACTTCCCAAATCTTTAGGGTGTGGTCAAAACAGGATATGCTAACGCCAGCTACGCCAGCAGGGAGCTTGAGTGCGCTGCGGGTCGGGGACGAGCGAAAAGTCCGGCCGAGCGAATGGTAGGGCCAGGCAACTTCCACGCGCCCGCGGGGCCTTGCGGTTACCAGGAACGCGCCCCGGGTACCTTTGGGGAACCTGGGGACTGTGGGCGGGGCGGGACCGGAAGGTCCGCGCGTCAGGGCGGGCCGCGTGTGACGCACTTCCGCCCGGTCTTCCGCTTTAGTGGGCCCAGATCTTACAACAACAACAAAACCAGCGCGCTGGCGACCGGCGCCTCGCCTCTAGTCCCCGCCCTCCTGCCACCTGCAGCCGCCTGGGCCTCGCCCGGCTCCGCGCCGCGCCGCGCTGCCCGAGGGGTCGGGCGGACAACCGGTCGCGCCCTTCGGCCACCGTTTCCCGCTGAGACCGTGCTGCCTCGCGAGACCCGGGTGGGACCGTGGCCGCCGCTGAGCAGCAGGAAGGGAGCGGCCGCGGCCGAGGACGCCCGGCCGGACTGCGCGGCCGGCGGCAGCGGTGGCGGGCCCCGCGGCCTTCTCTCAGGTACTTCTGTCCTGGCTGGCCTCCCTAAGCGGCCCGGCCCCTTCTCCAGCCCTCGTGACGGGGCTGTCGCGTAGGGGCCTTGTTGCGTTTCAGCTTGGGGGTCACGGCGAGGGCGGGGCGATGACTCGGGCCGTCGCGTCCTCACCCCTTTCTTCCTTCTTTCTCATCTATTTATCTCTTTCCCCTCGGCCTCCCTCCGCAGTCCGGAGTCCGGTGGAGCCCGGCGGAGCGGACCTGGCGGGGAACGCTGCTCCCACGGCCGAGATCCCAGACCCCGCCGCCGCCACTGCCCATCATCCTTGGTGCTCGCGATGGCCTTTGTACGGTCCGATGCACTTGTGACTGACTTGGATACGGAATATTAAGAACTCACTCGTTTCCGTCCCCATCACAGTCGCGCCGGGAGTAACCACCTGGGCTCCTTTGGGCTTAACTGCTGCTCCTCTTGACTCTTCGACTTTGAGGGCACCATGGACCAAAATGGGATGGAGATTCCTGTGACACTCATCATTAAAGCACCGAATCAGAAATACAGTGACCAGACTATTAGCTGCTTCTTGAACTGGACCGTGGGGAAACTAAAAACACATCTATCTAACGTGTACCCTAGCAAACCAGTAAGTGGTAAAAGCTGGGCGCAGCTATTCTGGCCCGCAGCTCTTCGTGCCCTGTACTCAACTCCTTACTCAGACCCTCCCCTCTTGAAACAAATAGGTCTCTTTTGGTAGACTGCGAAGTATTTTGAGTTCTGAGGTTGTGTGTGTCTCTTGAGTGTCCGAACTGTCAATATCTTCCTGATGAGGTTCAGTTAATTAGTAAGAGTATACAGAAATATCAGGGGACATTGTAATTGGCAGGCATAAAAAAAGACCATTTTTCTTGGACTTAAAGTCATCAACCTAATATGGGATGACGGATGCCTCCTTTAAAAAAGATAAAGAAGCACTGCAATTCATATGAAAGCTTTTATTGCTTAATAGACTAAAATTCCCTATTACTTTGGAACACCTGGCCCAGAAGTTTGTTCACTGTTGAGCAATTTTTTTTTCTTGGAAATAAGTATTAGACCCCATAAAAATTACACTTTCAAGACTAGTACATATGCTTTAAGAACCAAAAGTTACAGGTTTTAGATTCACTTTCTTCTGCCTTGCCCTCCCTCATTTTTCTTTTGTAGAGGACACACACAAATTTCACTAATTAAGAAGAGAACAGTCCTTTCAACCCCCCACCATTTGGTGCATCTGTTTATTCCTCTGATGTGGCCATTTGTAAATTAATGTGACAGTGTTTTCCACTCTGAATCATTAGGATATTGCAAAGATAATAAATAAAGTACAGATAGACAGTACAGCTCCATCTGTCCCCAAAGTTGGATTTGAAAGGACAGTTGATAATTATGAAGTCTTGGAATAATTTACAAAAGTGTAACGTCATGTTACGTGAGGCTTTCACATTCTCCATTGTATAAAATTTTGATTCCTGAATAAGTAGTGTTCAATAATAACTAAACTTTTTGTTTAATTAATGAAAAGCCTTGGATGTTAGGGGGAAATATTTTTGGCATCAGGCACATTTAAGCTGGCAGCAAGAATCTGTTGGAAGGCAGCTATGCTTTCTAAGCTTTACTTGTTTATGCACATAGGAAGACATTTTGATCTATATTAAGGTATTGATGAATTAGGACTTTCAATATTAGTTTAGAAGTCTAGAATAACTACAGAAACATGGCATTATTAAAACAGGAGTTTTAGAAAAACAATTCTTAGCTGTGTTAATACCTTGTAATACAAATATTTCTAATAGGGAAAATAAGAACCCTGAGGTACTTAAGTACTTGTAACTAGCTGGAACTCTAATTTATTAAAATCTGTTGTTCAAAAGTTAAAATTTACACAGGGGTAATAATTTGTTTTAAAGAATTTTGCTTTACAAAAGATGCCTACATGTTTTCCAAGTGGAAAATAGCTTTCCGGAATAGTCAGAATTCAAAGTCATAGCCTTCCGTAGTAGTTCATAACATAGCCCAAATACCATTCCTATATAGAACGTATCTAAGTATATATGCTCAAGTATGTACTTATGTGAAGATCTTTATATGTTATATGATTAAACCAAAAGGGACTTGGGTTGCACTCTGATAGACCAACAGTTACTACTTTTCTAAAACTTTCTCTTTTTAAAAAAGTATCTGAGAGAGGGGTGTGAAACTCATTTGCCTTACTTACTTTGCCTTAGTAGCAGTAATCTCCAGTGGAGGGCTCTGCCCATATGCATCTGTTAGCTGCTGGAGACAGATCAGTTTCTGACTTCCTTACACCCCACCCTCCTAACCCGCCTAACCTGTACACACTGGAGATGCTTTGGGAGGCCGTACAGTTAATATGCAGCCTATTAATTACCTAACCTTGTGGCAAACTTGACTTTTTTTCTTCTCCAGTAAGTCTTCTCCATGTGAATTGTACTGTCTGAAGTTTATGTTCATGAGAGTAGGTGGACCTGGGGATGGGGTGCACGTTTATTTTCATAGAACTTCTCAGAAAACCTTGTGTGGTTATTAGATTTGACAGGTTTACGTCCTAACTTAATCGCATGAGAATTGATTTGAAGTTTCACAGCTGTTGAACAGACCAACTGATTAGTGATACCCCAAGCCATAGGTAGTCCTCAGTATAGGAATTGGAGTCCTAAAAGTTTTCTTGGTAAGGTTGTTATTTAGAACAGACAACATTTTACAATATAAGCAGTATTACATTACTAATACAGTACATTATAAAGGAAGTTTTAGGTTCTTATGACCATCCACAGTGCCTGACTTATTCTGTGCATAAGTGTCTCAAGTGCTGTTTTGATGTTTAACAGAGATCATTTCTCATGCCTGATTCCTTGCACGTCTTCCTGGTGGAGATAGGTGACCTTGGAAGCCAAGTAGGGTTCCAGTGCCTTATAGAAGCACTTCCCAGTAGGAAGTACAGAAGTTGATGGCTCTGGCCAGCACTGCTCTTAGTTGAGTTTGATGAGGCAGGGTAGTGGGGGGGCCTTGATTCCTCTGGGCAGTGGCTTCTAGGAAACTAAATGGGAGCTGCTGGCAGGAGAAGAATGGAGATTTGAAGTTGTCCTTTTAGGATCTCTACAAGGATAGCTCACGTGTCTACATGCTACTGATGGAATTCTGCACTAGTCCATAAAATCTTAAGATTCTATAACTTTATGGTCAGATACTAATTTAATCACAGATAATCTCCACATGGATATTTTAAATTCAGTTCCCTTTGCCTCAGTGAACTCACAACAGGTATACTTTCTTGGGCTTAATTTATTTATTTAATTAGGCATTTGAATGTCTGTATGCTAAGCATGAAGGTGATAGTCCTTTGCTCTTAATGAAGCTCATGTCTCGGGGGGATACAAACGTGAATAAATAACTGTAATAATATAAGACTAGAGTTACACAAGAAGGATGTACTGAGTGCTGTAGGAGCACAGGGCAGGAGTGGTCACCCCTGGAGTCTGGGGCTAAGGGAATGGGTAGCTGTTTTAAGAAAAGTTTCACAGGAACATTTTTTAGAGTTGATAACAGTTTTAAGCCAACAAAATGATAGCTTTTTTTCTTTAATGATTCTTTCAGAACTAATATTGCATTGATGATGCTAAGCACTTTATAATACTGTTATTTAGTGATACAGTACTATGTAAAAAGATTATAGATCCATAATGGGCTACGAAGGGGGAGGTGTTTTCTGGTTAGGAAGTAAGGCAGTTGCCATATTTATGCAAAAGCTTACAGAGTCATCAATTAAAAACCTCAGGTGTGGACTTCAACTTTTTTGAAGTTTTGTTTAACTGTGGACGGTATTGACTATTGGTTTAGGATGTGGTTTACGAACTGGGGAGTGTACCAGTTCATGTTGATAGTGTATATAGATAATTGTGAATCTTATTCTGATACGACATTTGTCATTGTGTCATAACTTTAGATTTTCAGATCCTGAAATTAGCCTGTAGTGTGAACTAATTATCCTGAAATTTCAGTATAAATTTCAGTGGGTGAAGCTCCCTGTGAAGAAGGCCACTTTTACTTGAGTAGTTTCACACTTTTAGTTTAAACTTTCTTACTGGAGATGCAAGCATCAAAATGGTTGAACTTAATGTTATCCATTAGGGTGGACTATCCTAGACAAAAATTAGAAGAGTCTCTACATCCAATTAGACACCTTTCTCATTGTATCTTTTTTCTTACTGTTCTCTCACACACACACAATAACTAAGATGGACCTGATTCACTTTAAATTCAGTTTTGAATGCAAACCTTTCAGGGGCTTGTATGCCTTGGCTCCCCACCTTTTTCAGTGTTGAGGTCAAATGCCTGTTGAAAGTATCCTTCAGTTCTGGGTAGATTTTCTCTATCTTGGTGCTTCATATGTTAAACTAATGTAGTTAATTTCATTACATAGGTCTTCCAGCTCTCCTGTTCAACTAGGGAGGTTTGTGCTGCTTTTCCAAACTGTTCCTTGACTCTGAGATCCCGTTACAGTGAAAGAAACAGGAACAGAACCAGTCGTAGAAGTTCTATTCTGAAAATACAGCATTCTGTAACCAAATTGCCTACAGTTTATACGGATGTCTTACTTTCATTATTAGTGGAAATAGCTTGTGTAATATCATTTGAGGCTTATGTCTGTCTCATTTTGGTAATAACCTATTACCTTATTTAGGCAGATCATTTTAAAAACTTGCTTAACCTCCTCAGAACTGTTGATTTAAAGGGACTATAATCCATACACATAAAATATATTTTTGTTAAGACTCTTGTCTTATAAAATTTTTGTGCTTTTAAGTGAGTTTCATGTCACAGCAGTATAGTTCAAATTTTTAAAACTCTTTTTGAACAAAGGATACTACTAAATTGAGTGTGAAAGTTGATGAAAAGTTAAAAGTTTTGAGTGAAGACTGACTAAAGTTTGTTTTATTTAACACCTTGTAGCCTCGTAATGTCTTTTTTGGAAAGTAACAGTACTTTGAAGGTAATGTTTTGTTTAATCATGCATCAGTGCTTTTTAAAATAGGCTTTTTTCCAGAACTTTAAATTTTCTCTCTTATATAATAAATACTGATTTGATGATCTCAAATTCTTTAACTATTATATTTATATAACTAAATAGTAGTATGTATTTATATTGACTATTACATTTTAAACTGCCATTTACTAAGTGGTTGCCATGTGTACTGGGCATTCTACTAAGCTCTTTATATTTTTTATCACATCTGTTCCTCATAGACACCTTATGTTAAGTTTTGTTATTAGCTTTCTTTTTGCCGGAGTTCATAGAACTCTATGCAGCAGAATTGGAATTTGAATCCAGATCAGTCAGACTTGCCAGCTTCAGCTCTTAACTCTTACAGTTTACGTTATCTATGATGGTTATGTGTGATAAGATTAAGAAAGGCCTTTAGGGATTGGCCATCTCATTTGTATACTCGCAGATTAGAAGAACTATAGGAAGGTGTATGTGTTTAGATGGTGTGTCATCCAAAGGGTACAGACGAATGGGTAACATAGCCTTAGTGTTGTTCTAATGCATGTCAAGTTAGCATGTGGTTATTTCTGGTTTTTTTGTTAAGTTACAGGGAAGACGTGGGCACATAGACCTCAAAGCACACTGCCTTGCCCTATCTTTTCACATCCCTGTTTGTCAGATGAACTATGGCAGTCATGCGTTTTGGTGTTCTCTGTTGTACATATATCTGATTTGTGAATGACCTGTGAGTAGAAGCAGCTAAGCAGGGGCTGTCCCTTTGAAGTTCTGGAGGAAATTCTCCTTTGAGCTCTGCATGCTGATTTTGCTTACTGTTGTTGCTGGGAGGTAAGAGGTAAAGGCAGTTCGGGTAAACTGCTTCCATTTACGGTGCTTCTCAATTTCCTGGGGTTTTAGATTGGGTGAATTTAGTGGGAGTGTGAGATACGCCCTGGTACAAATTCACATAATTCATTTTCCACAGAGCCAATATTTTGTGTACCTCTTGGGAACCAACTCTTCAAGTTGTTTGACATTTGTGACAACTATATGTAAGTACTGAAATGATAGTTACTACTTTCAAAGGACTTGGGTTATAGTTCTTTGAAGTAACATGGAAGTTGCAGATTGCTTTTATTGAGCTGTTTGATTTTGTTGAAGTTGGATATACTAAGCACATGTTTCCTTCACTTAAAAATTTTTAATATTTTGATAACTACTGGATGACTTCTAGAAATGTCAAGTATTGTTGGTTTTGTAAAACTCAACTATCAGACTCGTGAATATTTTAAATGCATTTGGGATGCACAGTCTTTTATTGTTTTTGGTACCTGATTAAATGTTGAAAAGTCAGACACTTTTGATAATATATGTAAACCTTTTAGAAAGAAAAATATCTTTCCCCAGTTTAGGATTTACTTTTGCATACTTTACTAGCAGGGAAGCCTTCTGCCTCTTGGTTTTAGCGATGGCTGTTCAGTGGGTAGCAGAGCTTTTGGGGCCAGCTGGTTAGGCAGCTGTTTACTTGCAGTGTTACAGTTCTGTCTCTGGTCCGGCTACTCAGCACCATCAGCGTGTTTCCAACTTGGTAATTTAGCTGCCTCTGCTCTGCTGGACCATACCAGGCCTGGTCGAGGGCGGTGGAGGCCATGGAAGTAGTATATCTGGTGGGGATTGCTGACTCCTGGATGGAGGGTGTGAGAGCAGGAAGAACAGTGGTGGTAACAGAGATGGTGGGCTGTGTCACATGTTAATCTGGGTAGCCAGTATCTAAAGAGTAAAAACTTTTAATTGACAATTTAATTAGTACTTTATTTTAGATTTACCAATCCTGAGTCTTGTGAATTCTTACATTTAAAGGGTGCCATGTTTTGTTCTGTTTTTTGTGAGAGAAAAATGAACTTTTATTGTGTTAAGCTTCTGAGATCTTGGGGTTTGTTATAGCAGCTAGCATTACTTTCCCTAAGAGAAATAGATTTTCAGTCAAGGTAAAAGATAACTGTTGTTAGCAGGTCTGCGTAAACACAGTTGTATCACTTCTACAAGTTAAATTTAATTTGAATTGATATCTAAATATCTATACTTTCCCTAATACTAATCCAAAATAACTAGTTGAAAAATTCAGTTGATTATTGTGTTGTTACCATATCTAACCAGTGTTTTTCCAGATTATTTAAATTAATTGATACTTAAACTGAAGAGGCAAAATTTTTAGTGACATAGAAACATTTTTAATTCTTCTTACCTAATTTAATCACATGAAAATTTTTTAACCACAGTAAAATTAAAGATTTTCTTTTCTTTTTAAAACTCTGCTTACCTAAAGGCATATTCAGTTTAAAGCAACAATATTTTTCATTGAATTATAATTCACATATTTTAAAATTTGCCCTTTAACATATACAACTCAGTGGTTTTTAGTAGTTCACAAACTTGTGCAATCATTACCCCTATCTATTCCAGAACATTTTTTATCATCCCCAAAAGAAACCCCATACCCACTAGTAGCAACCACCCATTCTGAGTTTCCCTAGTCCTTGGTAACCATGAATCTAGTTTCTGTCTCAATGGATTTGCCCATGCTGGAAATTTCATGTGAATGGAATCATAGTATATGTAGCCTTTTGTTTCTAGCTCTTTTCACTTAATATTGTGTGTACCAGCTTCATCCCATTAGTACTTCATTACTTTTCGTAGCTGAATAATAATCTGTGGCATGCATTTATCACATTTTGTTTATCCATTTATTAGGTAATAGACATTTGTGTTGTTTCCACTTTTTGGCATTATGAATAATGCTGCTGTGAATATTCTTGTACAAGTTTGCGTAGACATGAATTTTCAGTTCTCTTTGGTATATACCTAGGAATGGAGTTGGATATATCCTGAGTTGTGTGGTAACTCTGTGCTTAACTTTGCGAGGAACTGTCAAACTTCCACAAAGACTATTCCATTTTACATTCCCACCAGCAGTGTGTGAGGGTTCTACTTTCTCCACATCTTTTCCACACTTGGTTTTACTTCATGTATTTTTTTGGGGGGGTACCATGCAATTTTGTTACATTCTTTCATTCTGCTTTTTTGAAATTGATCTCCCTTGCTGTGGAAAGGTAAACGTTTATTTGAAGTTGACTAATATAATAACTTAGAGGAAAGTTAATATACTAAGATACTAA
The DNA here is from genome assembly GCA_004026885.1 of Lyroderma lyra. Lineage (NCBI taxonomy): Eukaryota > Metazoa > Chordata > Mammalia > Chiroptera > Megadermatidae > Lyroderma > Lyroderma lyra. The sequence continues at coordinate 82,951 of PVJL010002393.1, read as the reverse complement.
CATGTGATTTCTCCTTCATAGTAATCTGCTAATATCAGTACCATTTGTAGAAATGAATCAGATGAATTTATCAACAGTAAGTGTTTTAAATTACTATTGTGATTTGTAGATTGAATATTTCATTTTTGTTCCTAATGATTATCTATAAAATAACTGACATAACGAACTTCAAATGAGCTGTGTATTCCACATCTTTGTACGAGTAAAGACTTTTGGACTCAACACTTCACATGACACATTGGCATTTAGCATCTCCTGTCAGACACAGTACTAGGCCCTGGGAACAAAGTGGTGAACTAGACAGACATGGACCTTGTGTTCTTGGCACTCATATTCCGTGTAGGGAAACAAGCATGTGGACGTAATTACAGACCGTGGTTTGTGTTATGAAGGAGACAGAGTATGTGAAAGGAAGTACTCCAAGTTTGTAAATCAGGGAAGATGTTTCTAAGGGAGACATTTTAAAGCAAGACCTAAAAGGTGATTAAGAGCTAGCCAGGCAAGAGCTGGGAGAGAATATTGTCGGGAGGGTGTCTAAGTTGGGGAAAGTTTGGCATATTTGGAGATCTAAGTGAATGCCAATTTGGCTAGTGAGTGAGGAGGAAAGAACACCATCAGAGGACGTTGGAGAGAGACAGAAACTAGATCTGTTGGGACCTCCTGGCAATGGGAAGGAATTCATTAAATCCAGTGTGATGGGAATCCATCAGGGGTAACAGGATTGATTTGCATTTTTAAAAGATCTCTGGTTACTAACTTTAAAATGTAAGTGTGAAGACCAGTTAAGCTATTGCAGAAGGTCAGGCAAGAGATGATGGTTGGGATTAGGGCAGTGACAGTGAAGATGGAAAGGAATGGACTGATGGGAGGGGGACCTTGGAAACAGAGTCCATAGGACTTGCTGATGGTTAGCTAATGGGGGCAAATGGACTTCTTTTTACCAACAGCAAAATGTTTTTCTCTGAGTGGAAGGTAAAATTAATTAAAGGCTTTTCTTTTGTTATTTATAAATGTTATTTTAAACTTGAGACTTGAAAGTTGTTCTAATGTGGCTTAGGGCTTTGTTTTTTTAGTCATTAAAAGTGATAGCCATCACCGCTCTAACCAGTCCTAATTATGTTCTCACATGTGAGTCTCCTGGTAGCCATATGACTTTTCAGTACTTTCACATAATCCCTAATTAGATCCTCATGAAATTGCATGGTGTCAGAATAGCAGATATTAGAAATTAGCATCGAAGCCTCATGGAATATTTACTAGGTATTGTGCCCCAAGAGGTTTATGTGCATTCTCACTGCTATGTGCATTTTTATTTCTGTGAAATAGATCCTATTATTGCCCTCATTTTACAGATGAGAAAATAGGCACAGAGTGGTAGTAATGAGATCTTGTCCAAGTTTCTTAACACTCTTTACCTGTCTGTCATATTCATCCAAAGTCCAGTCCCTCCACACAGGAGTCCACCCCTCTCTTAGCTGCTCAGGGTGTTGCTCTTTGAATTCTGTTTTTCTCTCCTGCATCATCAGTTTTTTCTTTTCTACTGAGTTATCCCTATTGGCATGCAGACATCTTATGTCTCTGTTCTTAAGAGAAAAACATAAAAGAGTAAAACAGACAAACGAGCAAGATCCTCTTTTAATTCTGCCTCCCTACTAGCTACTGCTGTTTCTTTCCTTGCCCTTCGTGCAGCATGCCTTCTAGGTTGTATACATTCCCTGTCTCCAACTTAACTCCTTTCCTCTAACATCCATTCCGATGGAGTTTGTACCCTAATGCTCCACCAAAATTGCTTTTATCGAGATCACTAGGCATCGCCATGGTGCAGGATTCTTTGGAAGAATACAGAAATAAATAGAATAGCATGAAAGGAACACACTATGAGTAATAACAGAAGCCTGAAGATACTCAAATATCCTTGAATAAACTGTAGTACTTCTATCTAATGGAGTATCACACACCTGTCAAAAAAGAATGGGGGAAGACATCTTAATGCCGCTAAAGTGTAATCACCAGGGTGTGAGAAAACAAGGTACAAAAGAGTGAGTAGAGTGTATTACTTTTATGTGAGAAAAGGGACATACTTATGTGTTTATATTCACATTGGTTATGCTGTTGAAAAGAAATCCATTTAAATGGAAGGGTAATTCAGAATTACAGGGGGAGGGAACAGGGACAGAAACTAAACCTCTTTGAATGTACCTAGTTCTATAATTTGTACTCTCTTACCATAGAATTTAAAAAATTAACCAGAAAAAAGTAATTCCTAAATGGTAACACAATAATTTAATGTCAGAATGGTGACATAACCACAAGAGGAATTATTCCAAGTAATTGTGAAACAATATTTTAATTACATATTTGTAGTGGGATATATATGTCAGGACAGAAGAAACCCACAAGAAATCTTAAACTTCATCCAATATTGTTATTTTTATTTTGAGAATATATGTAGTAGGATAAAGGAGGCATGCCTTTGTTAACATCATTAGCAAGCAAGATTTTCAGGGTGAGAGAAGATACAAATAAAATAAGTAAAAACCATATACTGCACTATTAATTTAAATTGGAAATATTAGTATGAACTCAGGGTTTAAGTTTTTCTTTCCAAAAAATAACATTTTTTTCTATAGCTGTCCTTAATGAAGAATCTTAGAAATAATAAGTAACAGTAAAGCACCCTTAGATTCCAGGTTTTGGTCTTCAGATACCATTTCCCATTGAAAAGAATCAAGGCTGATGCCAGGTCTGGGGCAGGAAACGTGTTGGCAGATGTACCTGGGGCATTTTGTGCCTGAAGCAAGGAAGCTATTTGAGACTACAGAGGCCACATCAAAATGACACAGGAGCCAACTTGAAGGGACACCTACTGACCAAAAATGGTACAGTTTGAGGATTTAAAAAGAATGGCAGTACCTTGAAAAACATAAAATTCCACAAGCTCATAGTGATACTTAAACCAAAACCCTTGATCTTTGGTGCCTAAGAACCCTGAACCACAGATCTTACTCAGTATGACATTTCCCATTATGATGATTTTTAATGTAAGAACGTTTTTACTAGCCATGTTGAATAATCTACTTAAAAATGGTTATAATTTTGCTTGGACTTGGTTGTTGATATAGCTACCATTGAATTGCTTTAATAGAACTCAAGGAACATTTGCCTGTATGAAATAGATCTTATGGGGACTATATATAATACTTTAATGCTAGCAATGGGAGCATTTAGATTTATTGTAAGTACAAATTAGAGCAGATAACTAGAACATACTCGTATTTCCTACTTTGGGTTGCAGAGAGAAATGGCAGCTGAATCTCTGTGCACTTGAGTTGATTTTTCTTTAGGCCCGTGTTTTTCAAATATGGTACAGAGGTATTTGTGAGAGTGACAAGAATAATAAAAACTAGAATAGTTACCGAAAGCTGTAATGAAATCCAAATGGCTCTTGAATTAAAACCAGTAAATTGTTCTGCATGGTGTTAGTAAAGAAGAAAATAAATCTTACATATACTTTTAGATTAAAAATACTGACACAATAATGCAGAACAACTCTAGTGAGTTTGAGATTTTATCCCAATGTTGATTGTTAATAGAAGGGCAGCCACCTTCTCATTTATAGTCTGATGGTTTTTAATAATAGTCACAGATGCATTGCATTGTGACTAAAAAGACAAACTTCCATCCTTTTTCTGTCTTTTAAAAAGTAGTCATTATCTGCATTTTATTATATCTACAATAAATTTGCTACCCTTTGCTGAGCTCTTAATGTGTTAAGTGGAATTGGGGGAAAAAAAATCTTAAATTGTTAGTTTTCTGCTTATTTGTGCCTAAAGGAAGTTTACTTACCCATAGTTAGGCATGTTATTCCAAGCTTTCATTTTGTATAATTAGAAAAAGTTGAATTCTTTTCTTTGTCCCATTTCTTAGTTGACGAAGGATCAGAGATTGGTGTATTCGGGCAGACTGCTTCCCGATCATCTGCAGCTGAAAGACATTCTCAGAAAAGTAAGCAGATTTCTGTCACTACTTGATACCAGCCACATTCAGAGTATGAAAGCAGATAAGTTCTGAAATTTATTGATATCCAACCAGTTCAGCTTTTAGATACTTAAAATCAACCCTTTTGGGTGGGAATAACAGGTAAACATGAACTAGAAAGTAAGGAATGTAATGAATGGATTCTTAGTAGTTTAGGTAGCAGTTTTGTATATCTGTCTGATAGACTAATCTGAAATAGGATTATATATTTGTGTTCCGGTGGTATTTGCCATCCTGTGTAAGACAACACTGTAGACTTATCAGTAGAGCAACAGTAAAGTGTTCAGGTAGTGGTGAAGGATTGATAACAGTCTCCTCTCTTACATCCCCCTTTGACCAAACTGCATGACATATTAAAACACATTGCTAGGGTGAGGAGTTTAATTTCAGGGCAAGAAATAAAAATAGAAGGAAGCCCATTTAGTCCCTCAGTGAGCAAACTTTGAATTCTGGTGCTTAGAGCTAAAATATATTTCAGTATAGTTTTTGACAATAACTAACTTGAATGCTAGTTATTTCAATGGCAGCTTTTAGCTCCTGTTTATTTGTGGAATTTATGCTTTTAGAACTTTTCTGCATTTGATATGCTGCTTTTTGTTTGTTAATGTAGCAGAATTGAATATATAGCTTTTATATTTTGCCTTAGATCTTTAATTTAACTCTTACTGTTTTTTTTAATATCCCTGATCTGATTTAGGAGATCTGTACCCTCTCCTGTGTGTTCATGATCACCTGTGGGAAATGTTAAAAAATCTTATGTATTCCTTCTGGTTAGATAGGTGACACTGTAGCTTTGCTGATGTGACTTCTTGCTGTTATTGTCATTTCAGTCATGTAGTTTCAGGTTGCCAAGTGGTTTAATAACCTCTCTCAAAAAGAGTGGAATTTGCAGCAGATTCCCCTCTTCCTCTTTCTTTGTAATAGACTTTACTTTTTAGGGCATTTTAGGTTCCCAGCAAAATTAAGTATAAGGTACAAAGATTTTAACACACCTCTTGCCTCCACACATGCACAGCCTCCCCCACTAAGAACATTCCATGTTAGAGTGGTATGTTTGTACAACTGATGGACCTCCATTGACACGTGCATAGTTTACATTATGGTACATTCTATGGGTTTAGACAAATGTATAATGACATGTATACACCATTATAGCAACTACCATTTTACAGTAGTTTCACTACCGTAAAAATCCTTTGTGTGCTACCTGTTTATCCCCCACTTTTTAATGCTTATAGAAACCTTTCTATTTTATTAACTCAAAGATAGCTAGAGTCTGCACGAATACTTTTTTAAAGTTTTTTTGTTGACAGAATTGGGTTCAGACCAAGTGACTTAAAATAAAAATGCTTCAATCAAAGGACTGTTGTATCCCTTATATAAAACATTTTGAGTAATTTGTTTACATTTTGAGTAAATCTTTGAACTGTTTCAGTTAAAGTCAGTGTACCCTTTCTTTTTTCAATTAAGGTCTGCTATTAACTTTACCTGTTCATGAAATGCTTCACAGAAACACTCCCCCAACATGAATGAACACTGTGAGCTAATTGTGATGAATATAACCTTTGGGACTAGGTTTCTACGGGCATATATCTTACATTTGGATACTTTTTAGTGTTCTGTATTCTGAGGGGACATTGTAAATTGGATGTGCCTTCTACCCACCTCACTAGGCACATCTCATGTCATACTATGTCTGGGAATGCCTTTCTTAGCATTCTAATCCGCATTAACTTCTTTCTCTAAACTCCTAAAGCAATTGTAGTTTGTGCTTCTCAGTTTTGTGCAAAAGACTGTTTTATATATTTCCCTAATTGTTCTCTAATGTGCTAGTCTGATCTTTTAATAATGCCGTGAGCCTCCTTGGTGGGGGGGGGGGGGGTTGGCTATCTCTTACCCTTTCTGGGATTCACCTCAGAATTAAGCATAATTCTAGGTTTATGGTACGCAGCTGATAAATTCTTAGTTTCTAGTAGCTTTGTTTCTCACTCTTAAAACTGGGCATCTTTCTTTTTCTTCCTGTCCCTTTTCTTTATCATACAGTTTTTTTCTTTTCTTTTTTAAGTTACTGAGCTATCCTGTGTCCCTCTCGGCCCTCCTTTATTCATTCCTTTCTCTGTCTTACTTGCTTCGTGCCTAAGAATTATGTGTACTTAATGAAATCACTAAAGTGCTAGTCTAATGACTATTAGAATATTTTCCCTGTAGTCATAGTATTACTAGGTTTATGGAAACACATGGACTATTTAAAGAATATAGTTCAAATATATGCTTTGTATAAATATAAGTGTGGTAGATAAAAACCAGTTTTGAATTAAAAAAATAAAAAAACTATATATCACCTTGCTAAAATTAAGACAAATGAGATTATGGTGAAGTTGAGTTTATTATAGCTGTAAAGCCTTAAGTAATGGAATTATTGTCACTACTCAAAGTTTGTAGGTCTAAGCCTCAGCGTGACTATTATTACAGTTTTGATATTAAGGTGCTAGACATTTATATTGAAGTAATAGATTGCACTGGCACAACTTTACTCCTTGATAAACAAAATAATCATTTTTTTTCATATGGCGATTACTGAGTATTTAGACCATTTTCCAAGCGTGGGGAAAATATCGAACTCAAAAGGGGCACAAACTCTAAAATGGTAAATTTACCTTCAAATGACAAGTTTATTACTAATAGAATGGCCGTGTTAGAAAGGAACTTAAGTTTTGAGTTAAATATTTCAGCTTGTCTACTAACTTTTTGAACTACATTTCCAGTACTGCCCTTTAAAAATGTACTTCTTCTCTAATTTTAGCAAGATGAGTATCATATGGTTCACCTAGTCTGTACTTCTCGGACTCCTCCCAGTTCTCCAGAATCCAGCACCAGTAGAGAGAGTCCTGAAGCACTGGCATCCAGCAGCAGTTCTGTGAGTTGTTTGGGGAGGAGTAAATGCTGAAGTTTTCTGATTATCTTTCTTTGCCTCCTAAAACTAAGGGAATAGCACAACAGTTGGAGCTTGTGGGTTGTGAGGTTGTGTTTTGAACAGCTTGAGTTAGGCATTTAATCTTCGGTTGTAGAGGTCCAGTGTACATCATTACCACATGAAACCTGTTCCCTGTGAGTAATAATTTGTCAGTAATAGATCCAACCTTCAAGGATCTTAATTACTGAAATACTTAGAAAACAGAATCATGATATGGTTATATAATACAAACTTTTAAGGCCAGTAAAGTTTCAGAAATACTTAAGGTGTTTAATACGGTATATTTCATTCAAGTGGGTTGAATTATTTAAATTTTAAGTATGCTAAATCTTTGTGAAGTAGATTGCTTGGTCAGGAATTTTTCTTTTAATGACTGGATTTGGGCATCCCTTCCATGTGCAGGAGGAAAAGTTACTTAACCTGCTCAGCTCTTTTAGACTTGGGTATGCATTTCTCCCTCCTTAGTTTTTCATCTACCTAAAATTGGTTTGGAAATCTTTCTTGGTAGTTGAACTTTTCCACTCAGACATACTCTATGGGTTTTAAAGACATTGTCCCCAAATCCCCTTGTGTTAAAGTATTTTTAATTTCTCTTAAAGGCTTTATGTGCCACCTCTGGGGTTGAGATGAAGGAATCGGATGGGTGGCAGCTTGCTTTAAACATCTTGGGCAGGGAATTTTACTGCTAAATCCTTTCCTTCTTGTCAAGAATCTAACCAAAGCTTTAAGGAGGGGGATGAGTGGCAGAGATGATAACTAGTCGAAAGACCTTCTAGTAGATCCTAATTAACTGCATCTGTAAGAACTAGTCATAGATCCTCTAGTTGCTGTATTTAATTGGTATGGCCTTAGTGGTAAGCATTCTCTAGTACCAGTCATGGAAACTTAGCTTATATTGAACTGAAATATGTCTTGTCAGTAAACCCAAGGGTTGTCTTGTTTCCTGCCTTGCATAAGAAGGGACAAAGCATTGGCTTGGCATAAAGTTCTGTATGTAGTCTTTGGAGATAGTTGTGAGCTCTGGTTTTTGTTGAGAAGGAGACCTCTAACTTGTCTAGGGGTTTCTCAGCCACAATTTCATGTTGTTAGTACATATATTCCATTTTTTCAGGGTGCATTATGAAAATCTAAAAAGTATCAAAGGAAAATTAAGTTGAATTCCCCTTAATTTTTTATGGCTGAGAAACTTCTGTGGGATTTGAAAATGTTTTAAAAATCTAGTCATGAAAGCGTTAACTAATCAGATTGGAAATCTTTAGTTCTGCAGAAATTAGGCTGTGCTGCCAAACAGCTAGGCCTGCCTTCTAACCTCGTTATGGCCCATTTACTGAAGACTCTTGCCAAAAAAGAAGCTGTTTTAAATTTATGTCCCTAAGAATCAGATTCCCTAGTAAGATATTTGATAGCTATTTTGTGTGGAGTGACATAAAGAAAGCTTTTGTTAGTTTTGTGAAAGACCAGTGTCCTTGGGACCTTTTACTCAGCAGAACTTTGAAGGTAGACACGCTAAAGGACAGCCTGTCAATGGGAGGAGAGTAGAGGTAAAATACACTTTTAACGGACCTGGAAGGATGTTCACATTATGTTATACTGAGCTTTTCAAAGTGGAGAAACTATATATAAAATGTAATTGTGTTTTTAATTTACATAACACACTTGACTGTTTTCAAATAGCAACAAATTAGGGTGGTCTTCAAGGAGTTATATTGTTTAAGGTGTTGAATCTGTGAGTTCCCAACATTACTGGGGCATCAAAATTTTAAAATCCTGATTGATATCTTGTTCATTAAAAATAAATTTGTTGGTGGTGTCTATAAACTAACAAGTTTAGAACTAAAAAGAATCTTGATCATTTAGTCTAATCTTATTTTTTGTAGGAAAGCTGAGACTCAGAGGTTAAGTGCAGTTTTAAGGTTATGCTCCTTGTTAATGTCAGAGATAACACCAGATTCTAGCACATTCCTCATTATTTTGAATCAGTGTGTTACTAATAGCATGCTATACAGTACCTGGCACATAGTAACTGTTTAAATGACACAGTAATTAGTACCTTTATTGAGCACTTCCTGTGTTTCAGGCATCGTGAAAAGAGCTGTGCATGTGTTAATTTGATCCACGATTTTGTGTGCTGTTTTTTTGTATTCAGTTACTCCACTACTGGGCCTCTTCTTGTTGAGAAATGAACTGTTGTATAATTCAGTGATTTTTGTTTTTTGAACTCTTTAGTCTCATCGGAATTAAAATATCTACTTACTATGCTGGACATAAGACTCAAATTAGTAAATTTCTAAAATTCACTCTTTACAGAGGGATTTCATAAATACATTTTTAGCAATGTGTCTGTAATCTCATGATTGTAATGAATTAAATCTCCTTGAAGAAATAATTACATTTCTGTTTGTAGAGTCCAGATCAGTCAGGATCAACAACTCCATTGTCCAGCCAGGAAACCTTACCATTAGCTGCCGGTTCTTCCTCCGAGGGACTGAGACAACGCACCCTTCCACAAGCACAGCCCGACCCAGCACAGAGCCATCAGTTCCCATATGTGATGCAGGGGTGAGTGAAGGCTTCGCAGCTGTGGGCCTCTTAACGCTCTGGTACTCCTCACTTCATGGTAGTCCTCTGCAGTCATCAAAGCACATTTGAAATTTATTCATATACCTGATGATATATTTAGAGAATTAGAGGGTTAAGTGGAGCAGTGCTTTTGAAAGCCTGGTTGTGCATCAGAATTATCTAGGGCAGTGTTTTTTTAGATTTAATGTTTGTGCTAATCACCTGGGGATCCTGTTAAGATGCAGGTTCTGAATCAGTAGGTATGATGGTGCCTTAGGGTCTGCGTTTCCAGCAGACTCCTAGGACATGCAGCTGCTTCTCGTGCTTAGACCACAGTGAATAATAGCAAGGGTCTAGGTCAGTGGTTCTCAACCTTCCTAATGCCGTGACCCTTTAATACAGTTCCTCATGTTGTGGTGACTCCCATAAAGTTATTGTCGTTGCTACTTCACAACTGTAATGTTGCTACTGTTATGAATCGTCATGTAAATATCTGATATGTGTTTTCTGATGGTCTTAGGCAACCCCTGTGAAAGGGTTGTTCGACCCCCAAAGGGGTCGTGACCCCCAGGTTGAGAACCGCTGGTAGGTAATTAAAAGAATTTTTTTTTTTTAACTCAGTCTTACTATAGATCTACTCAAGTTAGTCTTTTGGGGAACAGATGAGTGAGGGAAGATATTCTTGGAAGAGTATAGGGCCCAGCAATGTTTCCTAAAGGTTCCGCAGGTGCTTCTGGTCAGCCAGGCCTGATCACAAGTGAGGTGGAATAGAACTGTGATGTATTATACAGGCACACTAACCACTGCTTGTTAGCAACACCTTTGTTAGAGGGCTGTACTCGGGAAGCTTGCTGTGGCCACCTTGTGTTTGGCAGTTACAGAGGCCGCGTGGGTCAGGCACTGGGCTGGAGTTAAGGACCCATTACTTTTGAAATAAAAGAAACGAAATAGGCAGTGATAGCTGTTTTGTGTTGCCTGTCATGCTGTGGGATTGCGTGTGGCGGTGCTGCAGGTCATGTCAGTGACATGGCTGGAGATGAGGAAGTGGCCCGGGCCCCAGAGTGGTAGTGTAAGTGGTATAACCAGGGAATAGCCATCGACTGCTGTGCTGAACAGGGGAATAAACAGTCATGCATTTTTTACTTAGAACTTCAAACTTAATTGAGTTCTTAATATAGAAAAGCAAAGCTGAGTACAGTGGACTCCCCGTTAACCGGAACTCAAGCAACCAGCGAAAAATTGAAGAAATACCACATTTATCTGTCATCTTCCGATCCCAGTGCCGGTTAACTGAGAGTCTACTAGCAAAATGTAAGAAAACTCATTTGTATCTTTTCTTGACTATGAAGCTTTTTCTCTAAAAGTAAATGCTTAGACGAGGTGGAATGTAGACTTTTATGAAGCACCTATGAAACTATTTCTGTTCACAGAAAATGACTACTACAAACCAAAACTTAGTTATTTGTAAAACACAATGTTCTCAGGATTTACATTATAAATAGTAGCTTAAAATACTTTTAATCTTATGGCAGTGAGTAAGGGAGTTCAATTTCTCTGGCTTTGTGCAGAGTGACTTGACTTACTTTATTTGCTGGTGGTGTGGAGGGTGAGAATATTATGCATGTAATAAACCTGGAAGAATATATACTAACATATTAATAGTGGTTCTCTCTGTACAGAAAGATTTTTAACTGTATTTTGTAATAAATAAAACAAAGGTTGCAGGTCTTCACAATAAGACCATAGATACCCTGGAAAAGATGAGTAGTTTCTCTAAATTAGGCTGTTGAGAGGAATCAACAGACATGAGAGACGAAAGCATTCAGCTCTTAGCAGTATATTAAACAGATTAGAAAAATCTGAAATAGTGGTTATTTTGCCAAAAGTGAGTCTTAAAATGACGAGCAATAAAATCTTTAAAGATATTTAAGCTTCACTTAGGGAACTCCTGCTAGATGAATGATGTGTGGGTTTGAGTCAGGAGGGGTATGTAGCCTCATGGCACAGATCCTAGAGCCCTGCCTGCCTTGCTTTGAGTCTTGGCTCTGTCTGCTGACCAGCTTGGGCACGTCTCTTCCCAGTTTGATGTAGCTTGCTTATGATTTGGAGATAATAGTACTTATACAGAATTTCTGTGTGGATCAAAAGTGTTTCACCAACTCTGTGGTACAAGTACCATTCTCTCCCATTTTACTGCCGAGAAGGAGGCTTAAAAGGTATGTAGCTTGCCTGAGTGGCCAGTGGCAGAAGGAGAATTCAAACCCATGTCTGACATAAAAGTACGGTCCTAACAGTCTTATTGACGTGACTCTCTATTTTGTCTGTTGTGTGTTTATTTTTTCCTAGGTTGCCATTTGTATTTTGTCTTCATTTGTAATGGTGTAATTGCCCCACTGCTTTCCCATTTAAAACTTTTGTCTTGTCACATCTACTGGTCAGATTTTGAGTATTGGTGATTGAGTGAGCAAACCTGTGTTTATGAGGATCTTATGACTTTGTTCAGTAAAAGTTTACTTTAGAATGTGTCGTAGGCTGTGCACTGAATCACGTACTTGCTGTCAGTGCGAGTAGGTCACATAGGCAAATGACCAGGCCCCGATGTGCTGCCGTGGTCTTGAACGAAGTACTGTGGGAGCCTGGAGGAGGGAGTCGCTGCTCTGCTTGGAGGGGGTGGGACTTGGTAGGTGGTAACATGTGAGCTGAGTGTAAGGGAAGTTCAGCAGGGAGAACAAAGCATGCACGGAGTCTTGAAAAGGCATATTCTGGGAACAAAGGGGGATTTCACATGGTTGCTCTGTCACTGCATGAAGTGGTGGGGGCGATAAGGCTGACGAAACAGGTTTTCTGTGGAAGAATTTGTTCCTGGTAGTTGAAGCCTCCCGTTCTTGTCATCTCCTCTCCTTTGTAGTTCTTAACGCCAAAATGCATACTAAGGATGTCTTTTGGTATAGTTCCCAAGTACGTATTTGTGAATGACAGTATTTCAAGTTCTTGGCTTTGTCATAATCTCGGTTGTAATCATCATTTCCATGTATTCCCGTTAACTTCCCTTGCCCCTCTCTTCTATGTTTAGTTTTTATTCTATAGTACTACTAAGTGGTGTGGCTTAACTGAAAAGGAATAGAAGGTTGTCAGAACTTGTACCATCAGATGATTTCCGCCCATATATATACACGAGGTCAGACAAATAATTTCACCCTAGAAAAAGTGCTGCATACCTCATTGCTGAATATCACTGTGGTGACTTTCAAAGTACTCTACCCTTCAAAGCAATTAAGTTCGTGAACTTGCCACCCAGCACTTACATTGGCAGCACTGTACAAACAACTCGGTAAGGTGTCATAACCTTGTCAAGTTGTTTGTATAGTGCTGCCAATTTATATAAGCGCATAGTGGCAAGTTCGCGAACTTGATGGTCAGATTTTGGGGACAATGACAGCTCTGATGGCCATTCCAGAAAAAGAGTTCCAAAATTGCTTTGAGGGATGGACTAGGAGCTGGCATCAGTGCACAGCTTCCCAAGGGGAGTACTTTGAAGGTGACCATGGTGATATTCAGCAATGAGGCATGTAGCACTTTTTCTAGAATGAGTTCACGAAATTAATTGTCCGACCTCATATATCAATAATTTCCTCACTGTAACTTTCCCAAGGCCTGAGGGACAGGTGACACCCTCTTGTTTTGTTTTCCTTGCATAAAGAATATGACATTTTATATGGAGACAGGCATATTACATATTCCACATAGTTACATTTTTTTCTGTGTTTCTGCTATTTTATTTGGCTCTGTGCAAAAAAAAACCCCACTTAATTATTTTGAATTATAAAAGTAGTATAGGCATATTAATGAGTTTGGGGGAGAAAAGCAGTAAAGAAAAGGGGAAGTATCTTTGTTCAATCATCTAGAGATAACTATTTGTTAACATTTAGTATTTTCTTCCAGTATCCTTTTCTTTGCAAATGTTTTTCTTTAATATAGTTGTACTTTTTACCATATTAACATTATTTTTTTAATGTTGAAAAATTAATTAAATGACAATTTCAAGTTATTAGGTTGAATAGTTGCTCATAATCAGTACTTTATTTCAGTGTTCTCCTTCTGTTCATGTGAAGTTGTTCAACACGTATTTATTGTGCTTGATGCAGGAGGTACAGTAATGGGTAAGGCCAGTCCCGGCTCTTCGGAGCAAGAGTCTGCTCAGAGAGACAGGAGAGGCATCAGGCTGTTTCTCTTTCCAGTGGTTTTTCTGTGAGGTAGTACATACGAATGGTACCATTTTTAAATGAATTGTTTCCCTTGTATTATTTCAGGGATAAATTGTGCTTACGCTCTGTGTGTGTGCGCGCACGCACGTAAATGCATGGACACATAGGTGTGTGTATTTAACACAAATAGTAGTCTACTTCCTATACGTACTGGCCTACATTTTATTTTTTCAGTAAATATATTAACATTGTCCAATATTTAATAAGAGCTCTTATTCTCTATCAAATGCACATTACATAGATTACTGTAATTTAATGACTCAGTCCCTTGTAGATATATGTGTGTACACACACAAACACACACACACAGAGGGTGCCAAAAAATATATACACATTTTAAGAAAAAAACTATATTAAAATTATAATACTCAATATTTACCAATAACAAAAGATGAGTATAAGTCACGTTTGACTTCTGCAATTGTAAGAGGTGCCTGTTAGCATCCAGACACATCTGATTATGGCAAACTACTGCTTGAGCAGCGTCGACCAAAGTGTCCACGTGTATCACTGCGTGTGCCGTTTCAGTTTCTTCCCAAAGTACCGCCAGTGTAGCTGGTTTTACGGTGCACCACGTCCTTTAAGGTCCCCATAGGTAGAAGTCAAGGGGTGGTAAGTCAGGATAATACCACTCCAAAATGGTCTTGTGCTTCTCAAACGACAACCATGCTTCCACCATTTTCTTCCACTGTCCTGCCTGTCACATGGTGACACCAGCATTCATTTGAATAATGCCATCTTGTGAGCGATTGTCATACTGCACATTGCTACCATAGCTCAGTTCAACTTCCAAAAGTAATACAGAGATAACATTGCTTAAAATGTGTGTACATTTTTTTGTTGCACGCGCACGCACGCGTGCGCACACACACACATATACATGGTTGAAGTCAACATTTTTATTCACTGCTTTTTAAATTAAAAACAATTTTTTATACTTTAGAAGCAGTCACAAACTACAGAAAATATTAAAATGAACTTCCATTTATTTCACACCGTGTGTCAGTAACTGTTAACAGACTGTCATTCTTTACCCAGCCCTTGCTCTTCTCTTTCTCTTGGGCTGGGGTATTTTTAAGGTAAAACCTAGATGACATATCAACTGTGAATACTTTTACTGGGTGTCTGTGACAGATGTAGACTATAAAAATCTTAACCACAATACGTAGCATTGGAACACTCAACAAAATTAAAAATTCTTTGTTATCATCTAATACCCAATTCCTGTTCAGTTTTCCCTGATTGTCTCAAATGTGTTTTTATAGTTATTTTGATCAGTGTGTTTAAAGAGGTCGACATACAGCGTTTGGTTGATGTTTCTTAAGGTTCTTTTATTCTAATTCCTTATTTTCTCCCCTTTTTAAAATTTATTTTAATTTTTGATTTGTTTATGCCTTTTCTATGTTTTATGTAATTTCCCACAGTAGTCTCTCTTCATAATAGGTAACTACTTTTATTGTTTTTTGGTTTATCCTTCCACTGTTTCTTTGTGAAAATTCAAGAAAGTGTGTACTTACACAGACATGTAATATGTACATACATATATAGGTATGTGCACACACATATAAATATATCCTCACTCTAACACAAAAGGTGATATTATACATATTTTTTAAAAGAATAACCTTGCTTTTAAACAATATGATGTACAGGAGATCACACCATAGGAGTATATACAGATCTTGATTCCTTGTTACATTTGCATGCTAATTCACTGAGTGTATATGTTATGACATCCAGTCTCCTATCAATGAGTATTTGAGTTATTTCCAGTCTTTACTGTTACAAATAGCATTTTGATTAAAAGCCTTGTATATACATCATTTCACATTTCTGCCAGTTTTATTTAGGATTAATGCCTGGAAGTAGAAGTGGGTCAGTGTAGATAGGTCAGAGAGTAAGTGCAGTCAGGGTTGTGGAATTTCAGCAGTTTCAACATGGTGATAAGTGTTGTGATAAGGTTCTGGCTCTCTTTGTAGTCATGGATTATTGTCCCAATCTCCAGTTTCTCTGTTACTGGGGGAAAGGAGCTTGGAGTGGGAGTTTGTGGAGTGTGTGGTTCCCAAGAAGGATGAGTGTATACAAAGGCTTAAAGGGCAGAGGTGTGAATTTTTTTCCGTATTTCTTATTTATTTAAGCTAATCTTCAGAAGTAGAATTACTTGGACATTTGGATGTAAGTGAACATTTTAAAGGTATTTAATTTTGTAAAATTGTTTATTTAAAGGCATATTCTAGTTTATTTGACTAGCAATGGAAGAGTTGGGTTTCACTTGTATCCCTTGCCAGTATTAGATATTATTAGACAGAAAAAAAAAACTATATTTATTTTAATTTGTGTTTATTCTGATGATTATTTCCATTTTTGTGATTTCTTTACGTAGAAAAGATATTCACAGCTGTTTATTTCAAACTTTATTTTTTTCAGCTGTTTCTAAACTTTGTCATCAATTATGAGGGTGCTCTTTCTGTGCTTCTCCTACTGCTTTTAAGTTAGAAAAGTCCTCCTCCCTCCCTGGGGTAAATAATCAATTCCAGTTTCTTGTAGATTTTCTGTAGTGTAACTCTTACTACTTTATTTTTGTTCACTTGAAACTTATTTGACTGTTCGGAATGAGGTGAAACTTTGAACTCCCTTCCCACTACCACTAATTTGGTAAACACTGTTCCCAGCACCAAATAATCATTCTCTATCATGTTGTTTAATGCTATGTCCTCTGGGATATATTTTTATGTAATATGTTTCACTGACCTGTTACTACATGTTTTATTAATTTTATAATTTAGTATAAATAAGTCGTTTATTTCCCTTCTCTGGAGATTACCCAGTGCATAACATTCTGTTGGGATAATTAACATAACTGAAAGTCATAGTATGCCAACTTGGGCCTGGAACACGTCTTAGAAGGGTAAGAAGCCTTTTGGAATAATCTAGGAGAGTTTATTATTTTAAATCATCAGCTTATGTTCTCAGCTGCACTGGGGTGAGCTGGGAAGCTATAGCAATTTTTTTCTAAGTGGTGTTAGTGGCCTTTTCTTCCCTTGACGTTTAAAAACAGTGACAAAGTCCAGCCTTTCCATTTTATGTTGGAGTAATGGACTTGTGTGAGGTTCTGTTTCTTTTTAATGGTAGAGATTGGTGGCAATCTGCTTTCAGGGGGTTAGGTGTTTTTTAGTTGGGAACACTAAGAAAATTTACAATATACACCTAGATACAGACTCATATTGTTGCTAATAATTGATTTAGGTAGATTTCAGATTTGCTCAGATACATCATCTCACAGGTGGAAATGCCAAGATCTTTCTACAAATTTTTATCATTGTTCTCTGCTCCAGTGGTATAGCTTTCTCTGCAGGTTTGATCACTAGTTGATATCTTTTTAAAGGAGCTGGGCTAAGGTTCTTTCCTCCTCTTATTCAGGACTCCATTAGGAGCAGAACTCTCATGGAGGTGTCTCCGTGTTTCCTTCTTAATTCAGAGCGTGGGAAAGCTTGGCAGGCAGGGAGAAGGCTGCATTCAGGAGTGTCTCTGAGGACAGGAGCACTTCTGGGCTCCCGCTGCCCCTCCAAGCAGGGGATTCGTGTCAGATGCTGAGAGGTGCTGCCTCATCCAGCTGCCTCAAGTACAGTCTGTTGTTAAGCTTTCACCTCCCATGTTCTCCTGAACTAGGTTTCTATATTCATTATTACCAATTATATGTTAACAGTCATAAGAATATAAAATATAAGACAAGGTTCATAAATTTAATTCTTGTCTTACCCTCCACACACCAAACTAATCAGCTAAGGATAAAATTCAAGTAATATGAAGAAAAAGAATATTCACAAATTCTGCATCTACTTTTATGTTTCTTTTCGTTGTCTTGATATATGTGACTTTGTACACATCTCACATTACGTGCTTTGGAGTCATGTTAGAGTTAGGGGTAGGGGAGAGTAAACAAAAATAGTTCATATTTACTGAATACCTAATGGACCAATCCTATGAGAAAGGTTATATGATTAGCCCTAGTTTAGAGATGAGGAAACTGAGACACAGAGATGTTAAATGTGACCTTCTACAAATTTTACTGAATTTCATGCATATATAAATGGAATATTTATCAGGAATAAAGAAAAATGAAACGTTGCCATTTACGACGACCCGGGTGGACCTTGAGGGTAGTATGCTAAGTGAAAAAATCAGACAGAGACTGACAAATACCTGTATGTGGAATCTAAAAAAAAAACAAAAAACAAAAATGAACAAACAAAACAAAAACAGACCCATAGAAACAGAGCTCAAACTGATGGTTGCCAGAAAGGGAGGGGCTGGAGCGATGGCTGAAACGGGAAGGGGAGTAATAGTAACATTGTGATAAGTTTGCATGGAGACAGATGGTTACTAGAATTAATGGGTTGATCACACTGTATGATGCATACGTGTGGAATCATATTGTGCACCTGAAACTAATATAGTATTGTATACCAAATATGCTTAAGAAAGAATGCATGTATAAATACCTTGTGCTGATCGTGGTTCTTTAACTGAAAGATATTTTACAGGTTTTTTTTATTATTTTTTTTTTTCAACAGCTGATAGCTACTATGGTTTTAATAATACTTTATTACTAATGTACAATATCATCTGGCTAGTTCTCCCAGTCCTCAAAATATTTTTTACAAAGTTTACTTTAGGGCTTTGGTTCTTAAGGAGAATGAGCTTTAAAGTGTAATGTAAGTATATTTGGCCTTTTGTGCTGAAATGAGAAAACAGGAAATGTTTAGGCTTGACATACATTTTGTGGGTGAGTTTTTATTCTCCCACTAAAACTGGGCTGATACGTTAGTTGTTCTGTATACTTGGGGTCAGGGCCACCTTCTAAGAAATTTGAAGAATGTTGAAAATAAATATTTTTCTTTTCAGTGGGATTTAATACATTTTGTCAACAGATGACTTGTAGTTCAGAAATGAAAATGTAGAAAAATCCTTGTACCTTCTAGAGCATTAAAAGGCGCTTCCTTACCTCCATGTGGCAGGAATGTGGACCACCAGCTCCCGGGGCAGGCCGTTGCAGCCCGAGTCCCAGTGTACCCTGCGTTCAGCCCACTGCAGATGCTGTGGTGGCAACAGCTGTATGCTCATCAGTATTACATGCAATAGTAAGTAAACCTGAGTTCAGGTTTTTCCTCACTGTGTTATGTGCTGTATTTTCTTTTCTACCCTAAATAAGTTGATTTAGGAATTTCATTTACTGATGTATTTCATTAGCTTTTAAAAATTATTATGAGAAGGAATTTGCAAACATCTCAGCAGATAACTTTATTTTAAATTATTTAGCCAAAGGAAAAGGGGTTCATATCAGCTGAACATACTCTCCACTTCTCTGTATCTCCCTAATTTTATTTAGCAGTTATTATTCAGATGCTTTTTTAATACAACATTTTATTTAAGAGGAGAAAACTTAAGAAAGTTTCACTGGAAATTTCGTGCCATTGATGTTTCTGAGGAGGTTGGAGTTGAATGAAAAAGGGACTAGAAAGAATCTACATCAGGGAGACATGTATAGACGGAGGGCTTAGTTGTGGCTGGTGCGCACCCTGCACGGCCAGTACTTCAGTGAGCCTTGCTTCTGGGCAGCACCCACAACCTTAGCGCTGAGGACAGTTTCTCAGCCTGCGTTTTTTGGATGTTCACTGAACATGTTCGAGCTTCTCCTTAACCTTCTGCTCTCCCTGTTTCTGTGATTCTGTTATCTTCATTCGTTTTACCTTCTGGTCACTCATTTTGTGTCCTTTGTTGACCCATTTCCCCTTCCTCTAAAGCAGTGGTTCTCAACCTTCCTAATGCGCGCGACCCTTTAATACAGTTCCTCATGGTGTGGTGACCCCCATAAAATTATTTTCGTTGCTACGTCATCACTGTGATTTTGCTACTGTTATGAATCGTCATGTAAATGTCTGATAATGTGTTTTCCGATGGTTTTAGGTGACCCCTGTGAAAGGGTCGTTAGACCCCCCAAAGGGGTCGCGACGCACAGGTTGAGAACCGCTGGATAAAGGGTAACTAACGTTCCTCATTTGGTGAGACATATTTGTGTCACCACGTGCCTGTGCTGCTTGGGCTGGCGGGGAGGACAGAGTTCCAGGGCCAGTCAGTCCTCTTGAGCTTCTTTCTTCTGTGGCCTGAGAGGGGAGTTCCTGTGCTGATGTCTACTTTTCATCTCCTGTTCATCATCTCGTGTCTTGATTGTTGGAGTATTTCTGCAGGGAGATTGGCCTTTGTCCTAATTTCAGTATGTCTAAAATTTGATTGCACTGTCCTTGTAAACTGTTCTCCTTCGTGACTTCCTGTCATTGATGATTTCTTTTCAGTCACTCTCCAGGCTCCGAACCGCACTCAGCTTTGGGTCAGGCTTTGCTGACCCCGAACCCAGCAAGTTACCAAGATGCGTCAGTTGGTGGTTTCTGGCTCATCCTTCCCCTTATCTTACTTCGAATATTTTCCGAGATCTCTTCTCATTTTAGACCCGCTTTGCTGCAATTGGTCTTTCTCCTTTTAGGCTCTTTACTGTATTTCATCATACTATTGCCAGGTTAACTTGCTTAACGCATGGTTGAGTCAGTCATTTCCCCACCCCTACCCTAAATACTTAATGGCTCTCGGCTTCAGTGTGAAGTCTGTGTCCTTTTCCTTCCTCCCGACCTTACCCTATAAAGCTAACTGGCTTTATGAACCCCGTATCTTAATGTTCTCTTCCCCAGGCAAGCTGTTGGTACCTTACCTGTTGCCATGGTAATAGTTATCATTGGAGTAACTGCTTTGTGTTTAGCACCCTACTAGATGCTTTACACCCTTTTTCTCATTTGTAACCTGACCAAAACTGTGTAAGCTAAGTGGGGCTTATCCAGCCTTGCTCCTAAATCATGTAATCTTAGGTACCTCATTTACCTTCTGAACCTCAAGGTCCCACATTTAACAAAATAACGCACTTATGAGTCAGCATATCCATGAAGTGAGAAGTTTTTGGGAAACTAAAGAGCCCTATACAGATACAAGGTATTAGCACTGGCTTACAGAGGCTTTTGTAGCCTGGGAAACTTCTGTTTTATTTCATTTTGCTATCTTGATTTTTAAACTTTTTATCGTAGAAGAATTTCAACATACAAAAAGGTAGAATAGTAAAATTAACACTGTGTACTCATCACCCAGCTTCAACATTTATCAATTCATGACGGTCTTATTGTACAGCTTTCCCTCCTGTGCTGGATAATTCAAAGCAAATTCCAGATGTATTATCAGTTTACTAGAGAATTTTACAGGAAAATTTATTCTGTTTTTCAAGCAATATAATTACAAGCAAACTTCAGGACCACGATTCTTTTTAAGTTGATAAGGACCTATACCAGTGGTCCGCAGGTGGAGTTCCCGGATGTCAGGATTGGGGTTGAGGGTGTGTTACCTGTAGTATTTTAAAATACTAACTAACACAAATCACTTATCACTGAGAGTGGTCACCTAGGCTAATGATTCCTGTACATTTTTAGACAAATCTCACAAAGCCTGGGTCTGAGGGAGAGGCGGTGGGTATGGGGGTCTTTATTCCACGTGGAATGATGAGGGGCCGTTATCCGTGGTAGCTTAGAAAGGAATTTGGTGAGAGGAAGGGGTGTTGAACAGAGCTGCGCCCCTCTCTCGGCCCCCTCCCCCACCTGGGGCTTTCTGGCTGAGAGCACCCTTTCTCCCATAACCTTGGCTCCACGTCCCCTTGGGGATTTGTGCTTCCTCAGACCAGTGGTGCCCAAGGTGTGATACTCCATGTTAGGTTTATGAAAAACATATGTGGCTTACCCAGGACGTTTTGAAAAATACCATATGATAATGTTTTTCCTCTTTAATATTTATTTTGGTGAATACTGCAGTCAGGCTGCAGTTTCAGCTCAGGCCACATCGAATGCCACCCCAGCCCAGCCTGCTCCCTCACAGCCTCTCAATTTGGCACCTGTTCCTGGAGAAGAACCCCCACCTGCTCCCAACCTAGTGGCCCAAGAAAACCGACCCATAAACGAGAACGTTCAGATGAATGCACAGGGCGGCCCAGTGCTCAACGAAGAAGACTTCAACCGAGACTGGCTGGACTGGATGTACACACTGTCTCGGGCTGCGATCCTGCTCAGCATCGTCTACTTCTACTCTTCCTTCAGTCGGTTTATCATGGTAATGGGAGCCATGCTACTGGTGTATTTGTGAGTGATGTTCATTAACTTTCCATGACTTTCTAAAACTGTTCAGCGTAGAATCTGGCATGCGGTG
Source organism: Lyroderma lyra (assembly GCA_004026885.1). Taxonomy (NCBI): domain Eukaryota; kingdom Metazoa; phylum Chordata; class Mammalia; order Chiroptera; family Megadermatidae; genus Lyroderma; species Lyroderma lyra. The sequence goes on along the minus strand of PVJL010002393.1, from coordinate 60,823 downwards.
GTCTGTCGTGAAAGCTGGCTGAGGAATGTTGAGCTTCACAGATCTGGCACCAGAGGCAGAGCAGGTTATTTTGAGTAAGGATGTTTATCAGAATTATCTAGAAACAAGTTTTTCCTTTACTGCCATTTATAAAAATTCAGGTAGACATGCTCTGTCGGTTATTTAGAACTTGAGAAGGTGTTTGATACACTCTTGCATAAGGATGTTCTTTTTAATTATCGTTATCAATAGTAAGTCCTGTAGGTGTAGACTGGACTTTTTTCTTCAGAAGTGAACTAAATTTGCCTTGCCCTGTTTACCCAAGAGGCAAACATGTATCTAGTTGAATTCACTTTGAAAAATATCAGTAAAGGTTTTATGACTCCTGACATGTCTTAATATTTAGCGTAGAGCCAGTTAAGCCCACAATAGACATTTAGACTGAAATTGATTGCTGTTTTGCTGTCATTGCTTTGAGGGAGTAGTTCTCGCCCTAAAGTATTAATAGGTGATTTGGTCCTTGGGTTTGTTTATAGTTCTAATCATTTTTCCCTTGTAGGACACTAGTGTTTTATAATTTTACAAATAAAAACAGTTGTCCCTTATTTTCTTTTTTCTTTATTTTACCAAACAGACACCAAGCTGGGTGGTTTCCTTTTAGGCCAGAAGGAGGTCAGCAGCACGCTCCTGACAATAACGCCGCAGCTAATGACGGGCAGAATGCAAACCACCTAGAGCTTGAAGAAATGGTATGCTAATGAGGTTTTTGTATACCTAAATACAGGTGTGTTCTCAGTACTGTATGAGGCCACCATGGTAAAGAATCTTGCAGTGTTGCGTAAGAGCTTGTGGAATAACAAGTGGAGAAAAGTTAATATATAAATCATGTGGTTTCCTCTGGAGGAACTTAGAATCTGTCATACGGAGTCAGTCGTGTGAATATTAGAGCTAAGTGGGAAGAACTAGCATCATTCCTCCTCAAAACTTGTGCACGTGATGAGAATATATCATGGGAAATTGGCAGTTATCCCTTTGAACTTGAACACCGAAGAATTTACCAGCTTTGTACCTAACAGAGATTTCTGATGACCCTCTTTGTACCACTTCCTTATTACATTCTCATATTCCTCCCTTCTGCTGGGAAGTATGTAACTCTCCCCTTTCCCGTCATGCGTTGATGCTCACTACTTCCTCACTTAGGAGTATGTTTCTTGTTTTGTTTGGAAGGAGCGTCTCATGGATGATGGGATTGAAGATGAGAGTGGAGAAGATGCAGGCGAAGAGGTGGTTCGGAGGCCTGGAATAATGGCGTCAGCGTGGTCTTTTATCACCACCTTCTTTACTTCACTCATACCAGAGGGGCCTCCCCAGGTCGCCAATTAGACCTGAGAAAAAGAGACTGTGCCAGCCATAGAGGAGGGTCTGGCTTTAGGAAAGTTTAAAATAACAGTGCAATTTCAGAATTATTACTTTCTTTCATCATCATGTACAGAGGTGTTTTTTTTCTTTAAGCTTCTCATGCATATGAATATTTTAGGCACAAATGGACTACTAAATGTGTGTTTTGTTTTTGTTTTTGTTTTTGTTTTCGAGATCCTAACAATATAGCGTAACAATATTGGTCTTGCAGGTTTTATTAATTTCAATTATGTATATTATATCAGACATACCTATTTGTGCATCTTATTTCTTTAAAGAGCTGCTTCACATATAAGTGTCTATAACTAATAGCCCAGCCCTTCAATGTGTAATTTGAATACATATATTTTCTGTGACTTTTCCTGAAAGTTTTAAACAGAATGACCTCATAGTTTTTAATAAAGATTATTATTTACCTAAAGGTAGCATCTTGCCCGACCATAAAGCAATAAACTTCTCAATAATCTTGGTTTTGACATTTGAATAAATAGTGGAAACTTTCTATTTTAAGGGCATGTATCCCATCAATTGGAATTAGTACCTTAAAATAAAGGCAGCTCTTCAATGGAATAATAGTGATATCAAATGTTTGATATAGGGAGAACTTTTATAAAATAAGATATGCTGGAAATTGTTCCCTGTAATTTTTTAAAATAAAAGGTCAATTATGGTAAACTGTCTTGTGGGATATTTGTTTAAACTCTTCAGTAATGTGCCCATTATATGCAAAAACCTATACAAATTTTAGAGTAGTTGTTGGGAGAAGTTGATGAAGTCTTCAAGGTCATTTTCACCTGTTTCCATTCCAGGTAGATGTTTCCTACTTCACAGGTAGTCGAAACCTCAACAGTTTTTTTTAAAAAATCCCCATGAAGGCCGAATGTAGTATTTCATAAAGAAAGGAGTAAGTTTCTCATAGGATATAGTTAATTAAAATGGAATGAATGGGGATGGGAGAACTTAACTATGAAAGAACTTTATCCCACATGAAATATTTTACACAGTTGTGGTGTAGTAATACTTGGTTGTATAATAGGACAAAAATAGAAGATTAAGAAAACATCCATGAATTATTCTCTGAGTTGTTTACTAATAATGATAAAGGTGACATTTCAAGAGATAACCGATTTACCCTTTGAAAGTAAAATTAGGTTTCTGTTTATAGATGTCAATGAAGACATCATGATTGAATATGAATAGTCGAACCATGAAAATATCCATAGAAATACAATATTATAGTGAATACTAATAATATTGGGGTGAGAAAATGCCTTTATGGAGAATCCCTAAAAGGAAAGGTTATGTGTATAGTGTTCTGACATAATTAATAGGGAAAGGTTTTTAAACAGATTTATAAAAAGGTAATAAGTCTTAAATTTAATTAAAAAATATAAAAGACAGCACCCCAGGAGGAAATGGACAAGGACACTGTTAGTCACTGTGGGCTGCTGTAACCAGTACCGAAGACTGGGTGGCTTATACAACAAAATTTATTTTTCACGGTTCTTGAGGCTGGGAAGTCCAAGATCATGGTACTGGCAGATTCGGTGTCTGGTGAAGGCCCACTTCCTGGTTTACACATGGCCATCTTGTATCCTCAAGTGGCAGAGAGCAGAGAGCTGAAGCAAGGTCTCCCAGCTCTTATAAGGGTACTGATCCTATTCATGAGGGCTCCACCCTCATGCCCAATCACCTCCCAAAGACCCTCCCTCCTAATACTGTCACACTGGGTGTTAGTAAAGTTCTATCATATATGAATTGAGGGGGTCACAAACATTAAACCCATAACAGATATAAACATGGGCAATAAACATGAAAAAAATGCAGTAGTGTGTACAAGTTAAAACTCAAATTGGTAAGATACTCAGTGTTGGTGAAGCTATAGGGAAATGTACAATAGTATATCGCCTTTCCAGCAAGGTACCAATTTTCAAAATGTGCACAGAAGCATTCAGTGTCATCCTGTTGTTTGTAGAATAAAGATCACACTCCTTACCATGGCTTACAAGGTAGGTCCTGAAAGGTTGGGCCCTTGTGCCTTTTCTGTCTGTGCTCCCCGCAATGCTTCTGTTTCAGCTGGGCAGGTCTTCCAGCCTCAGGACTTGAAGGTGCTGTTCTTTTTGCCTGAACACAGGGACTTCCTTATTTGCCTCACTAACACTAATCATTGATCAGACCTCAGCGAATGGCCAGTTCCTTAGGGAAGCTTTTCCCTGGTAGCACTTCTCTGTACTTAAGCCCATTGCGATTTTATGTTTATTTCCTTATTTGTCTCTCCCACGAGATATGAGGGCTGTGAGGTTGGGGAGTGTGTTTGCTCGTTGTTACCTCCTCAGACCTGGAAGAGTGCCCAATAGTTGAGTACTCAGTGAGTGATTGAAAATGTGCATACTCTTTGAATCAACAAAGGTTTAAAAGGGAATCATGCCTATGTGAGATGCAGCTTTTAAGACGTTCACTATACTGTTTATAATAAGAAAAAATTAGAACTGACTGATGTTCAGCAGGATGAACTATGTACAAACATTTGTGTCCTGTGTGGGTCTGTGGTGAGGGATGGCTTGTTTCTGAACTGATGTAATCATTGCATCCAGAGGTTGGATCAGTCTGGATTTAAACCTGTGACCTAAATAAATAAACTGTCAAAACTGGAAGCAATACTCCATAGGTCAGATCCTAAAACAGAGGACCAGTTGAGTAAGGACACAGAGTCACAGAATGAATTGAGGGGCCCAGCACTGGGACATCAGTCTGGAGACAATGAGCAGGGCTTGAGGAGGTGCTCATCAGGGAGCCCCCACCCCTGCCCTGTGAAGGGGTGTGGCTAAGGGCTCTCAGAACACCTTCATGTATTGTCCACTTTGCATTATTTTCCTTATGTTTTTAATTCCCTCATGTTAGTCTCACAATAAGTCTTTGTCAAAAACTACAACCTGGTATCGGCCGTATTTTGGACGATTAAAGGAGCTGTGTCCATATTGGGGCCAGATGGTGCCGAGCAGGTGGTGGTAACTTAGAGACTGTTTCCAGGTGGCAGAAGCCCAGGCCCTGGTCTCCAGGCCACATAGCAACCAGCGACAACCGGGATGGATTGGTGAGACAAGAACACTTTCCAGAACTGCCCCCAATACTTTCACATCACTACAGAATGGCTTTTCTACCACCAAGTGGTATGGTTGAGAGGGTCAGAGTATGGGAGGTGGGTTAAAGGGAAGGACCATCCCAAGGGCTGGAGAACTGGAGACATTTCACTGTAGTTTGGCAGCATGGCTTGGTGCCATCACCCATCATGACTGTAACTGGCTTCTCTGGCTCTGACTCCCACATCGCCATTAAAATTTGTCCTTTCAAATCAGTGGAGAAAAGGCCGTGTGGGCGCCTCATCTGTACAGTTGCAGTGGCAGCTTTTGCTCCACTGTGAAAAGACGGCAGTGTGCTGATTTATGGATCAGCTTTTGGTAGTCTGTGTAGCCAGACGCTAAGGCATGTGGGGTCTGGAGCTGTGCTGCTGCGTCTGCAAAGCCGCACCAGGCCCTAGTGCGAGATGTTCCCAGCCCCCGATACCCCGGGAGGCGGATGTGGCTGGCTGGCTGGCTCACCCCTCCAGCGGTGTCCTGGGAAAGGGAGACTGCCTGCATGGCTGGTCCAAAGCATGCCTGCTGTGCTGTGTCTTCCACATAAGCACTTTGGATGTTTCCATATTTAAACATCTAGAAATACTTTATGCATTTTTTTGAATTTTTGCATGGGATCCACGCTCAGTCGATTTTTTTAAGTGTAACAATGCAGTAAGCATTTTAAAACAAAACCTTTTGAAACAAATGGTGATGCTTCTTGAGCTTAAGTGTTGATCAATGCAAGCCTTTTATTAAAATACTATTTAATATTTGGAATAAAGGGTTTTCTTACAAAGAGAGCCCAGAATAATGGGGGTTCCTGTTTAAAAGTAGCCGGAGCGTCCTTGCTGTCTGAAATCTTAGTAAGTGGAAATCTCTTCCCAGCACAATGAGGCCCCAGCCCTAATGTGTGTGTGTGGCGGGGGCAGCAAAGGGTCAGTCTCCCTCTTCCTGGGCAGACCTCGGTGGTTACTAGGGGACCAGTCTCATGAGTCTTCCTGCCAAAGCTTACCTCCTTGATCCTGGGGCCAAATGCGAACTCTCTCACTCCAATTGGTCTCCTTTCTGAAACGTATGTACAGAACAAACTGTCCCATGTGATTCAGGAAGCCATTCCATCCCCGTGTTCCCAAGCCAGAGAAGAACTGGGAAAATTAAGCTCTGTATGGGGTCTTTACCAGTACCCCTGCACACGGAGGGACATAAGAGAGACGCTGCCATTATGTATGTATATAATACTAATTATTATAATGCTTTAAACATTGTTACTACTAACACTTGAACATTTGCTATATTCCTGGGTCTGCACTAAGTGCTCTGCCTGCATTTAAATAAAAAATCCTTAAAACAAAATGCAGGTGCTAACTGCTACTTCCATTTCCCAGATGAGGACACCAGGACTCAAAACGGTCACATAGCTCACCTTAAGTCACATAGCTCGTAAGTGACAGAATCAAGATATAAAATGAAGCCTGTTTTACTTCAGAACTTGAACTCTAAAATTAATTATTCAAATAAGGCATGTGGAGTTTTGCCCTCAGGTGATTAACTTGTTTTGTACCAACGTTTCTGCTGAGAAAACTAGGAAAGTCAGAGAGCTGTCCAGAAAGCAAGGGTCAGCGTTCCAGACAGATGACACCTACATCTGGTGCCACTTTCCCCCCCTCAAAGGACTTGCTAATTCAAGGTCTACGGCTGAGAAGCTAAGCAAAATTTTTGGAAGACCCAGGGAACAAAAACTGAGTTCAGGAAGCACCAAGTAAAAGTGACATTTAAATACCAGAGCCTTTCTGTTGGGACCCCAAAGGGTTACCTCTTGAGTAAAGGTGAACTGGAAATGGACCAGTCCTTAAACCCAGGCTCAAGTCATCTCAGTCCCTGACTGGATAGGCAATGTGCCCAAAGCAAAAATCTCTGAAGGAAGATAACATTGGGTAATTTCTCAACTCTTAAATATATTTTTTCAAATTCTGTTAATAAGTAAGGAACACAAAAACACAAGACTTGGCTAAGAATGAGAAAGTGCATAGAAAACAGACTCTCAGAATGCAGATATTTAGCGTGATCTGACAGAGACCTTGCAATAACCATTAGTTAAATGTTCAAGGAATTAAATGACAAAATGGGGAAATTTCAGCAGAGAACTGGAAACTATAAAAGAAGGAAATTCTAGATGGAAAAATAATCTCGCTGACATTAAGAAATCAGTAATGGCCCGGTCAGTCACAGTTTAAGAGAGAATTGGTGAACTGGAAGTTCAGAAAATATCCCGACTGATTCTGGGGGGAAATAGGGGAGATAATATTTGAAGAGATAATGGCTAAGAATGTCCCAAAGTTGATGAAAAACATTGAGCCATAGATCTAAAAAATGCTACTGACCTCCTGGCAGGATAAATACAATGCAAATTAGACCAAATTACTTCATAGTAAAACTGTAGGAAAACAAGGACAAATTTTAAAAGTAGCCAGAGGAAAATATTGATCACTTTCAAAGATCGAATAGGTGCTATTTTCCAAGAGCTTGAGAAAAATAACAGCCAACCTGGAAGACCATTTGTAGCAAAAATAGCCTTCAAAAATACATTTTCAGGCAAATGAAAGTGGAATTTGTCACCACTGGACAGTACCAAAAGTCCCGAAGAAAACTACTAACGGTGTTTGACTAGAAGGGGCATGATTACAGATCACAGTGTGGAGGTGTAGAAAGTAATTGAAAAGCAGTGGAAAGAGTGAATATGTGTATAAATCTAAAAGGATATTGACATAGAACAATGATTTTATGCTTTATGGGGCTTCACATGCCCCACAAAGCATAAAGAACTAAAATACATGACAAAATAGCATCAAAGTCTGATAGGAGGTAAACGGAATTGATTATTCTGAGGTCTTTGAATTGTCTGGGAAATGGAAATGGCGAAGGCACTACTTTATATTAGAAATTAATAAAGCAGGCTGTGTGTTTCGATTTCTATGATACTTTTTAAAAGAATAAAAAACTAACAATAAAAGAAGGGGAATATGAAACTTTAAAAAACAATCCAAAAGAAGGCAAGAAAGGAGCTAAGATGAGCATAGAACATATGGGAACGAATAGAAAGCAAACAGTACGAAGGTGGATTTAAGTCCAAATGCATCAATATGTATACCAAGCATAAATGGACTAAATATTACAATTTAAAGACAGTATTGTCAGCCTGGATAAAGTACAAAACCTAATTTTATAAGACTTAAAATCAATATAGTTGAAGTACAATTGTCCCTTTGTATCCACAGGGATTGGTTTCAAGGCCCTCTCACCCCTCTACTCCCCCCAAATATCACAATCCATGGACTCTCAATCCCCTTAAAAAAACTGCAAAGTATTTGCACATAACCTAACATCTCTTCCTGTGTGCTTTACATCATCTCTGGATTACTTATAATTCCTAATGCAAGGTAAATGCTAATGTGAATAGCTGTCATACTGTATTGTTTAGGGAATAAGAAAAAAATGTATGTGTTCTGGACAGACACAACATGGGAGGCTTCGCTACAGAGTACTCATCAGCAACAATACAACTTTTTTCCCGAATATTCGTATTTTCTATCTCCGGTTTGTGGAATCTGCGGATGTGGAACCAGCGATAGATAGGAGAGCGGACTGCAGAGTGATTCGGAAAGGTTAAAATTAAGGGGATGGAAAACGGCTTCTCCTGCATGTATTCACCAACAGGAAGCTTGTGCATTTAGTATCAAAAGCGAACTTGAAGGTAAGAAGCACTACTGGGGTATGACGGACATTTCACAACGCCGAAAGGGTCACTTTGCTGCTCCCTGAGCTGTGGGCTGTTTGTGGAGCTCAGGTAGGCTGCCCAGGCCGCCTCATCTTGGTGGTGGTCTGGGCAGCCAGAGGGGCGGGCAGGAAACCCGCGGAGCGGGGGAGGGGCGGAGTCATCGGAGGGCTGGGAGCCCCCGCGCACAGTTTGATTGTGTCACTTAGTATAGGCGCCAGATTTCAGATTGTTTGTCCCCATGTTCTATCAGATATCGCCGAAGAAGCACGTGAAACGTGAAGAAGACCCCACACATGGATAAAACTGAATTTCGCGCCTCTGTAAGTTCCTCACAAAACAAGGGCAAACACCTCAAACCACATTGGAGGACACGTTAGCGGTGTTTGGGGACTGTTGCCCTGGGAAATCCATGGTTCACGAGTGGCACAGCCTTTTCAAGCAAGGCAGAGAGTCCATTGAAGACAAATTTTGTCCAGGACGCCCTGTTGAGGCCACTTCCTCAGAGATTGTCCAAAAAGTTGACAGCTTGTAGTGGAAGATGCCGGGTGGAACAAAGAGCAGCTTGCAGAAATGGTGGGAGCATCACGCAGTAACTCAGTCAAGAGGCACCAGACTGGAAGTAAGTATTTGAAGAGGGAGGGGGAGGGGGAGGGCTTAAGGGGAACCAGGGTGGAGTAGTAGCGTTCAAAAAGGCAAGAAATAGACCATTTTCTTTGTATAAATCAAATCAATGCTGCCTCTGAGCCTTATACCCCTCCCTGGCTGTTTTGGGTCAACATCATTAATGATATTAATAATAGATCACATTTAGCACATATTTGCTGTTTTCATTGCTTTGCAGGTCGGTATTCGATTATTCCGTCCTCACGACAACCCCAGGAGGTCGGTAGGTAGATACCTTTATTTCCTTTCTAGTTCACAGATGTGAAAACCAGCAGCCGACAGGGCTGGTATTCAAACAAGGCTGTACTCCCCTGCTAGAGTCCTTGCTCTAAACACTAGGCCTTGTGTGGCCTCTGGATTTTCCTTACAGCTGGCTGGATTTTTTTGGGTAAATGCTATCAGAGCTCTCGTGAACTACACCTTCCATTGTGATGACTCTAGGCTGTCCTGGAAATACTCTGTGCACAGGGGCTGGAGATGAGCATGGGAGGAACTGCGGTTTACTGTGAACCCAGTACTCACCGAGGTACATTAGAACAGCCTTAACTGTAGCTCTGACCAGCCTCATTTAGTATGTGGAAAATGACGTTCAGGAACATTCAGAGACTGAACAAATCACACCTGACTCCAATGCCTCTTCCTAATAAACCACATGGGCTTGCACACTACAAAATTAGAGTAAATCAATTAAGTCTTGACAACTTGGAGGTTGCCCACCTCTGCTTAAATTATATGTAGTATCCCCCAGCTGTGGCTAGAGGCAGGCAGTGTTGTTGCACTTTATCATTTTGAGCAGTAGGTGGCAGTGTAACACCACATATCGCTTGCCGTGGGTCAAGGAGGTCAGGGTGCTGGCCCTGGGATTCTGGTCCTGGAAGTCGGGATGGAGGCCGTGGCCCCCAGTCAGCTCCAGGACATGTAGTCCTGGCAGCTTGGGCTTCTTTCAGACAGTTCTAGGTTGAACTCTTGGTGCCATCAGGCCCTTGTGAGTGGACTTGGGCACACACATACAGCAGGGTTCCCCTACCTCAGAAGTTCCTGCAAATTGAATGCAGTTTTGGGGCACCTAGGAGCGCGGCACTGCAGTTAGATGCTCAGGATACCTTAGATGTAAAACCTTGGGTTGTCTGTAAACTTGGTGGGGTGCAGGCCTGGTTCTGCAGCCTCCTCCCTCTGAAGCTGTTTCTGATGGACTTCCATACACAGTCCAACTTGTATTTCTGTCACACACTCCCAAATCATTAACCCTTGTGATTCCCAGGACTCATTCATGACCTTTCCCACTGACCTCTCCATGAAGGGCTCTTGCAGATTCTCAGGGAAGCTGAAGCCACACCATGACCCAGACGCTTTGTTATCCTCTTCTGGGAGCCTTTATATAACTCTGTCAGTATCCCTCTCTCACAGTTAGGTGTGTGCTTTCTTGTCAGCTTTTCTTTTTGTTTTAACTATAAAGAAAAGCAAAGGAGTGACTAACAGGAAAGTCGGGGTGGGGTTGTGTCTTGGGGAAGGGCATTGTGGCAGAGGCTAATGCGATGGGCAGCTCTGTGTGGGTATAAAGGCCACATCTGCCAACCTTCTCAGTAGGAAAGTTGGGGCCCTGTGGCACTTCTTACCAAAGAGAGCAGAGATGTGTCACTTCTTGAGAAAGGCAGTTAAAAGCAGATACGAGTTCTTCATGGCCTCTCTGGTTATCCCTAACTGTAGGCAAAGAAAACAAAAACAAACAAACAAACAAACAACCACCCCCCAACAAAACTCTGAGATAGTAGAATTATAAGATGAAAACAACCTGAAGTCTTAACCCATTTCCCATTTAGAAAAAAAACAGTGCAGCTCACTGCCACGTTCCTTTAATTTTACATAAACACAGTTTTCAGTGTGAAAATAAAATACAAAAACTATGCTTAGAAGGGGACTCCCTGGTGGTGTAGTGGCTAAGGCTTCAGTGCTCTCAACGCCATGGCCTGGGTTCGATTCCCAGCCAGGAAACCACCCTCCCCCTCAAATGCTTGGAGTTATTTCTAAACAGAACCTGTCTCTAATCCTAACATAACAGAAATGTGCTTGATAATCAATATTTAATAACATTTTTCCATGTGGTAAAAAAAAAAAACCCATAGAACTTTGGGGTAAGGTTAGCACTGTCACCTGAATTATCTCGGAGCAAACACTACAGGCACCATGGCAAATGGGAAATGGGTTAAATTGCTGTTGGCGATGTCATGGAGAGTCCCTTAGCCTGCATGGACTATGATGTGAAAGAGGTGTGTGTGTGAACGAGATTATGAAAACTGTCCGTAGCTGCTACCATATACTAAAGGGAGCTTCTAAGGTATTCCTAATATTCTATTTCTGAAGCTGGCTAATGGGTTACATGGGTGTTAACTTTATTATTGTTCTTTAATCTGCATGTCTCCTATTTTTCTATATGTATGACATTTCATGACAGATATTCAAAGTCACCCTCTTCTGTGACCACTTTAAATTGGCAGTTAATGGAGCCTGTTCATTGACTAGGATATGTTGGAATTTAAATTGGAGCAGTGTTTTGTGAAAGTTTCCCACAGCCTAAATAGCATCCTTTGATTCAGGATGTACTTCCAGTCCTCGAAGAGTTGAACTTATGGAAATAAGCCTAAATACTGGAAAAGTCTTATGCAGAAAGATGCTCCTAGCAGTGTTATTAATAGCGGTGGAAACTGGAAGGAAAAGGACGTGGGTCATTCAGGTAGAGTGTGTCCACTCCATGGAATGTCAGAAACGATGGTCATAAAGTCTATGTTGTCGCCTCAGAAATGCGTATGATCGCCTAGATGAAAAAGGACAGAATACAAAATTTGGTCTCTCAGTGTAGCTGTGTAAAAAATTGTGACCCAAAAAGCTCTGTGCTCAGCATCTGCCAAATCCATCCTGTGCCCAAGTGTCCTTTAGGCCATTACTCTGAAAAACCACAATAATTTTGGCATAATCCAACCTTCTGTTTGTTTAGGAGGAAAATAGAAAACGTGTTCGAAGTTATACATGAGATCCTTCTTCGAGGTTAGTTTTAAAAATTCAAACACAGATTTAACAAATCTGATCCAATTCCTCAGTACAATTGAAAGACTCGAACCCATCTGAGTGTGAGGCTGGAGCAGGGGAGAACAGGAGGCAGGTTGAAGGGGACGGGGACCAGGCTGGGTACGGTCCCGTGGCGAGGACTGTAACAGAGAGCAGAGTGCAGCTCTGCCACGTGAATGCGAGATGGCCTCTAAGGTGTCTCCCATGGTGTCTACGACCTTTCGTTTCATCACCTGAGAAGCCATTAGAAGATGTCCTTTTGTTATAATGTTCCTTTCTTCCCCAGATTTCCTGGTCATCGGGCTTTCTCGTGAAGACAGAGGCTCATGGATGAGAAGGTCAGTGTCCAGGGAGGTGGTGAAGCACACGTACCTCCTCCACTCTCCTCCTTTCTTGCTGAAAGGCCAAACCCCCCTTCCTTACCCTGGGGCGTCCAGTCCTTCCCCGCCGGTTGTTTATTCTCTCAGTTAAGCCGCCATGTTTTAAAGCCGTAAGACATTTACCACTTCTCGAAGGGCTTTAATTGCCTTACAACTATTTATTTCTCTTTGGAAGTCTGCCAAAGTGATGGTCTCTCAGGTCCCAGGCACAGGTAAGATGGACAAAGAAAGAAGGATACAAGAAGGACCTAAAAATGTCCATAATGAGCTCACGTATCTCGAGGAAACCTCTAATTTAATGAGAATGGATTTTGTTGAGAAGACTGTACATGGACAATTAATTATTCATGGCAGAGGCATCATTAGGATTTCATTTTGTTTAAAGGCCTCTAAGTGACTTAGGCAATTGGGTTAAGCTGGAAAAGAATTTCAAGAAAGAGACAAGGGAAAGCTTTTCAGTATATTGACTTTTTCGAATATTTTCCGGATAGTTACTTGGACTTGGCACATAAATTCCGCCCCCACTAAAAATCTCCAGTGGTTGCCCACATGGGATTGTGGGCCTCTATGGTCAGATGGAGCAGATAACAGGTTTCTTACGGGATCAGGAAATTTATTCCAGAATTCTGTCATAATTCAGTTTGACCTTTAGGTTACTTTGGGAGTCTGAGGAGTCTCCTTGAAATGACAACGTGATTTGTTCCACCTGAGACATTTGCGCTCAGTGATTCTTTTGCCGGGGCCCTCTGGGAGGTGAGCAGCTGTTCTTTTAAATGCAAAGTTAGACACTTGACTAAAACCCCTGGAGATCTGGGGTATTATAGGCCCTATGGCCTGCTTATCTTCAAGGCCACATCAGAAATTGGTGTCAGGTTGAGATTTCAGTGTGGGATTGATTCTAAACCTTAAGAGACATCGCATTCATTCACAGAGAGGCGTTTCCTGCAGGATTAAGTTCAGTGGGCACTTAAGAAATGCTAGTTGAATTAAATAAGGAGGTGTGTGTGTCTGTGTGTGTGTGTGTGTGTGTGTGTGTGTGTGTGTGTGTCTGTATTGTCCATGTTTGTATCTTGAGCAACCCGGACAGTGTCTGGCACATAGGAGAGATTCAGTATTAGTTGCTGAGAAATGTTAGGGTTGAAATGGGGAACCAGGGCATGTCTGTGTGGGCAATAGCATGTCAACCAGCACTGGCAGTTGGGTGGAGGGGTTGGTGGTGTCCTGTTTGGGGACTAAATAGCCCTGTGACACCGTTAGGATAAAAGTGTTGGGGTTTGCACCCTAGACCTGCAGGGTGGAGGGGTAGAGAAGAAAGACCTGTGGGTACAGGGTAGGAAGCCCTGGGGTGGAGGTTTTAGCTGGCTTCTGGGCCAGTGATCACAGCTACCACCATATGCAAAGAGTCAGCAAACAATAAATGCAACAGAAAGGCAAATTCTACATCACGGTGGAAGGTGATAAGTGCTACAGTAAAAAAATTTTTTTTCTTAGCCTACTCTGATTTCATTCACAAAAATCTACACATTTTCAGAAACCGTCTCGTGGAAAAACAAGCTATTCCCATATCTTCAGACACTTCCAGCAGCAGGAATTTATAACCGCTGCTTAGCTAATGATGACATCAAGCCCAATTTACACGACTTTTATACAATGGTAACCCTAAGTTTTCAGCAGTAGAGGAGTTCTCCCAGTGAGTGGCTCCCTAATTCTAATGTCACAGCTAACAGTCCATGTCTGTGTTCATCCATCTCAGCCTCTCAATACTTCTGTCACAACCAGTGGTGAGATGGCGTGTTGGTTTTCCTAGCTCGACACACACCACAGCCAGAATTCATGACACAGTTTACACAGTTTACCGCTAATTGTTTAGGCCTTGAGAACAGGCTTTCCTCTCTTGGAGGCAAATACGTGGCTTTCAACCCTGCTTCCCACGTGAGAGGTGAGGGGAAGTGTGGCCCCTGAGGTCAGCTCCAGAGCTCTGGCCCTGAGACACACGCACTGGGATGGAGCCAGGCCTGGAGCAGAAGGAAATGCTGTTTTTGTCAGCTCCGCCTGTGGCCAAACTGAGTGCATTTGTTTTCGTGTCAGCCAGACACTTCTGTGGGCATGGGAAGGGGGACTGGTGTTTGTGATTGAGTGTTGCGATAGTTCCACCCTGATCTGGTTTCTTTTAGCTTCTTAGTAACTTGCAGCTCTTGCTTCCTAAGTCCTCTGCATTTTAGGATTCTGACTCTCAGTAATAGTTTACAAATTAAGATCTGGGCTTCTGTTTTATTGACCCTGTTTTGGGAAATGGAGTGGCTGAGGTGCCTTTCTTCCCTTAACTCCAACCCGCACAATCCTTCGCACCGTCCGTGCTGTGTGGTATGGAGTTAGCTATAGTACTTTTCTCCTCTTTTACCCATTCAGATCTAGGAAGCATGTCAGTCAGAAGGCTGAACCCTAAAGCTCCTTTCTCTGAGCCACAGTGGAGTAAACTAGAGGTTCTGTGCATCACTTAGGTAGTATTCAGTTTCCTTCACCAATGTAATTCCATTACTGCGTGAAAGCAAAGGCGTGATGGTACCTGGATGGAGGTGGGGGCGGGGTCAGTGCAATGCACATTCTTGGGAAGCATGTGAATGGTGTGCATAAGGGGCCCACTTGCCTTCGGTTTGCACGTGCTATAAGGAAGGACCCTGTAGGTGCTGCGGGGAGGAGACCCCAGCCAGAAGCTCCAAGTGCTGCTTCCGCACTGGGATTATGATTACGCACAGAGCCCAAGTTTCATCTTCTGACTCCTGAGATTCTTCAATTGGTGGGAGAAGATGAAAAGACATGAAAACAATGGTGGAGTATAAATTTCTCCTCCGAGAGAAACGATGCCAGCGAAGCATGTACCTTTAAGTCAGGCTGACCTACCAAAACACCAAGGGAACAGTTGTCATGGAGACATGCAGTGCACGCTTATCTCAATGGGCTCAATTTTTTGGACGTGCAGTTCCAGTCCCTTCCCAGTTATGCTTGGCTTCTGCCATTGGTGTGGTCTCAGTGTCAGCTCAACTTTTGCTGCATGGATTTTGTGTTTGAACTTTGTTTCCCCAACGTTGACTCTCAGATGGGTTAAGAACTCATTTTCTAGCCTCTTCCCCACCTGATTGCTTCAGATAGACTCAGCCCTGATGGATAACTCAGCCCTGATTATCCATCTGGGCTCCTTAGTTGCTGAATATTTGGATTTCAAACAATAAGAGCAATGCTGATTCCCGACCACCACGACCGTGGCCATCCTGCAGTTATTCTGCATGTGCTGAAAAGTCTTGTCCCTTACCTGTGGCCCGAGGCCACAGTCTCAGGCCTTCTTTTGAAGTCTGAAGACCCACCTGTAGGTTGGACGGGTTATCATTGCTTAGGGATGAGACTCAAATTTTCATATCCTCTGTGGTTGGCAGAATTGTGGACGGCCCTAAAGGTCCACATCCAAATCCCTGGGACCTCTGACCATGTATGTTACAGGGCAAGGTGGAATTAAGGTTGCAGCAAGAGGTAAGTTGCTAATCAAATGGCCTTAAAGTGGGAAGTTATTCTGGATTGCTGAGGGGAGCCTGATGCCACCACGAGGGTCCTTTACAGTGGAAGAGAAAGACAGAGGAGGAGGTCAGGGTCAGAGAGAGATTCGAAGATGACATACAGCTGCTTTTAAAAAGATGGAGGCAGAGGCCACGAGCCAAGAGGTGGTGGTATCCCCTCTGTGCGAGGCCTCGAGGAGCTGGAAAGGGCAAGGAAACAGAATCCTAGAGTCTCCAGGAGGGGCACAGCTCTGCTCACTGCCGGGTTTTAGCCCAGGGAGACCCACTGCTGACTTCCGGCCTCCTGAACCGTAAGGTAATAAATTCGTGTTGTCTTAAGCCAGTTCACGGTCTCCTCAACTGAAAGTTTAGTGTGTGGTGAATTGATACAGCAGCCCTGGGCAATGTATATACCCCTCAACAACAAAAAAGCCCCCTTCTATTCCATGACGAATTTTTATGACCTAAAAAAAAAAATTCATTCTTAAATACCTAAGTGTCAATCCCCGCTTGAAATGCCTGGGTTCCTATATATAAATACAGCTTTGTGCACATCCCTAATTAAGTCATTAAGTCAAACATTGATCTATGAAAGCACTTGCTCAAGGTAAACAGCCACTTTCTAGACTCTGGAGATACATCTCCTGATAAAATGTGCAATCTCTCCAGAAGTGTGTAGAGTGCTGTCTCCACAAAGCCCATGCCCATACTGTGAATTTGTATTTTAAAGTCTTGACTAATTGTCAGATGGAAAATTGTTTTCATGTCTACAATAAATACCCATCGAGCAGCCACTTTGTGTCAAGCACTGCACTCAGCCGTGTGTTACTTTAATTTGAAAATCCTGTTTGTTGAGATCCAACGTCTTTTCATAAACTCTATATACATATATATTTCCTACTTATAAAACTCACTCTGGTGTGTGTCATGGAGATGGTGAGAAGAGGTGAAGATAGAGCTGCAGGCACTTGCTGAAGGATTGCGTGGGGGCTGTGGGGGCAAAGAGGGAATTCACAGAGTTGGTGTGTGCGGTAAAGGTAACCTTGCGAAAATACCTGCTGGAGCGTGTTTAGTGTGTGGTCACTGTGATTTCTATTTCTAATTTCTTCTGTTTTCCCTGGCTTTTGATCCTGTTTGGATCAATGACTCACTGGAGTTAGTGGTGTTACCACGGCCCACTGCCAAAGGTCCCCAGCAACACACCTTAAGTGGAAGAAAATTGCCTGGGTTACTTGAGCAGGAAGCAGCTCCGCATTTAAGCTGGTGTCAGGTGGTTCTGTGGAGTGTTCAAAGGAGCAGAGCATTCTCCTGGATCGGATGCTGTGAGGAAGGAAGATTAAGCCTATGCTGGGAAACATACTTTTACCTAGGAGATGGAGAGACAGAGGGAACTACAGACACTTGTAATTGGCAAAAAGGCAGGGGTCACTTATGTTAGCGGGAAAGGGAGCTATTGGGTCATTTTCATGGTGGTCCCATGAAAATGCCTTGTTTTTGTTGTTACTCAGGCATCATCTCAGAGGCATCTCCCTTTGACTTCACTCTGTCATGGTCCCAGAGTGAACCCATCTGATGTTGGTACTCTGTGAAATTGTGTGTCTTCTGTGGGACATCATGGTCTTGCTGTTAGTGCCAGCTGATGGCTTTCAGAGATCTTCCTTCTTTCTTCCTAATTCTCACTTTTGGTCAAGAGCAGATAAAGTTAGGGCATAGGACATTAATCCGTGGTGTTGAGATTCTCACCATTACCAGTGAAATTCTGCTTTTCAGCAGGTTGTCCAGAGAACATCATCTGTACTTGGATAGCTGAGTACCTCTCGTTCCTTTCATTGCAAGGATGCGTGTTGGAGGATGTGACATGACAATGGTTGTGCTTTTGGACTGTCCAGGATGCAACAGTCAAGTGGGATATACGAAATTATGAAAGGCAAAATTAGTCTTTGTAATAAGCTGTGACAGGGGCCAGGTGATTAAACTCAGGCCAAGGAAACTTGTCCCGACATCCCAGTGGGTCTGCTGTAGAGTCTAGGTCATGCTCCCTTCTTTTAGCCTAATCACAGACTGTTCCATCACTCCAATTGTACTATTGTTGGCAAAGTAAGGAGCTTTTCCTGTAGCATAAACTCTCCCTTAGCTAGTGAACTTAACGAGTTTTGGGGGGCCTTCACAGTAGAGCTGAGATGTATGGAAAAGTAATACGTAAGGGGCGTAGACGTTATTGAACAGTCATTTCTAGTTGTCCTCATTTTATATGTTATTCATGTAACAGTTTGCAGTAAAAGATTTATTAATAACCCTTCATGACTGTATTTAGACATATATAGATATATAAATATAAAATTTAAGTATTTTAGCTATAGCTTTAAAATCTAATTAACCTATTGATATATTTTAAAACACTATATTTGGCTTTATCACTTAAAATTTCTTTTTTCGATCATTCATTTATATTTAAATTATTTCATTAATAAGTGAAATGACGAGGAACGACTTGATCCTTAAATGATAATATATCTGCTTTCGATACCTTATCAAATCAGAAAACATGCTTTTTTGCATGGTTGAGAGTAAGCCAGAAGCCATCATAATTTAGATTTACTTTCTGAGTACACCAATCTTAATAAACAATCAAATCACACCCACCAAGAAAATGCCACAGGCCCAAAGTGAGGTAGTCAAGGACCCTAAACTAGTGATGTAGTGACAAGAAGAGGTGGGTGTAGAAGCCTAATGTGAGCACAGAAGGGTTAGCATCGTGGAGAACCCAGCACCACCAACCCCCTGACAGGGGCGCTGGTTGGGAACACATAGAATCAGAAGAAAAAAAAATGAAAGGAAAGTGTTTGGTTTGGTAAAAAGTATGCAAATGCAAGTGTGTGGTGGTGGGAGCTTCCGGGTTCCCACGATGAGTCACGTCTCCTGCTAATGCTGCTCAGCTCATCGGAGGTGGAAAACCACGTGGCCCTAATGCCGTCTGTCCCCCATCGCTGCATGGCGGACTGGCAGGAGCAGACTCACTCCCTAGTGCCAGAGGTGATCTGGGCTCGGACAGCTGTCACACCGAGCTCATGGAATTCTTACCTTGGCAGTAGGTATTCCTGTGATCTTGATATTTCACAGCAGAAACTTGGAGGTTAGAGGTGTGATTGTCTTCGCCACATTCACAAATCTCACGAGTGAGCTAGCCAGCAGGAGCGCCTCGAGTCCATACTTAAAACTCCCAAGCTGTCATATCCTCTTCTACCCTCGGTCTTCCCCCCAAATCATAGTCCTTTTGTAAATGTCCCATGTCAGAGGGGAATCAAGGCTGACACCAAAGTTTTCACGCTGAACAGTCAAGTGGATGAGAGGGAGATGGGAGCGGGGCAGCTCTGAGGTAGGGACTGGCGACTCAGGACTTCTCTTCACTTTGAGATGCTCTTAGACAGCCAGGTGGAGAGCTGGGTAGCAGAAGCTGGATTTATACGACTGGAAAGACTAAGGCTAAAGCCTTGCAAAATTTAGCATTCACCAGAAAAACTCTTTTCTACTCCATCCTGAATTGAGAGGAGGGGGGCAAGCGGGGGGGGAGAGAGAGAGAGAGATTGATTGATTGATTGATTGATTGGGAAAGTGAGCGATAGAATGGCAAAACAGTAACATTACTGAATAGAAGAGATAGGTACCAGGGCATTCACTGTATTCTTTTTACTTTTGGCAATGTTTAAAATTTTCCGTAACAAACCATCATGTGTGAATTCTTTATTGAGCCTGTCCTCCCCTCGCCCTATGCCCCCGTGCTCTTTGCTGCTTCCAGACCCTGCTTTGGAATGTGTGTGTGTGTATTTATTTAAATTGATGGCAGGGAGTTTGCAGTTTCTTTTAAAAGAAATTTACAGGAGTAGAGAAAGAAGAATACATTTCCAAGAGAAAAACCACTAGTTCATCAGGTGCATGAGAGTGACAAGTAAAACTGTAGCCTCGGTGGTGCATTTGGTACGTGCACTGCTGCAGTTGCGGAGTGCTCCTCAGCCACGCTGCTTCTCCCCAGGCAGACCTGGAGGAAGCGTGTTCCAGCCACAGCCTCAGTGAGCGAGGGCCACTAAAATATTAATTATCTGGGCATTTTTAAGCATAACTGAATCAGCTTCAATTTGCCTAGATAGATAGACATTTCAGTGGTTCATAGCAAAATGTAATAAGCTGAATAACTATAAGCTTTAATGTAATCTCACACAATCCTATTACATCCCAATTACTTTTTTGACCTTTTTAGGATAGTTCTTGCCTTAAAAACCCACGCAATCTGCAGTTCTGAAGGTCTTCTTCCTGTGCTATGGAAGGAGATCAATAGATCAGAAGGCATTAATATCTTGCCATGTCTTCCATTTGTAATAATGTTGTCCCAGAAAAGGCATAATGCATGCTCTCGGGCATAATAAATGTTTACTGAATGTTGTTTGGAAAGAGCTCCTGTTTTTCATTCATTCCCCATGAGTTTCTAGACCTTAATAACATCTTTGATTTCCCTTAAATTAATAAACAGATTCAGGATGAATCTTATTGCTGCATCAGAAAAGGTGGGAGAGTTGCTAAGTTAAGCACAGATTCATGCTGGGAAGAAACTCCTTTTGAAAGTAAGTTTATGATGTGTTTAGAGGTAAATGACAGTGGCAATTATACAGCCCAGACAGAACTGTCAGAATTGTACAGTCTCTACATAGAACAATGAAGGCGAAGTCCACCTGTCCTAGCCACTTGCACATAGCAATGAGTTTGCTGAGTGACTATGATATTAATAAGTGAATGTACTCATTCGAGATGGAACAGCTCAACTACTTTACCATTTATTGAACATCTGCTATGTAGCAGGTTCAAAACTATGCTGGAGAGAAACAAAATTGCCTAAGACACTCTGAGTGTTCTCTAGCCCAAATAAACTCAGTGCAATGAGATGGGGCAAAGGTAACGGAAAGCAGGTATGGTGGGGACGGCTCTACTTCAAGGAGTTAGGAGCACGTCATAGAGGAGGGAGCGGGTGGGCAGGGTCGGGGATGCTGAGGAGCAGTCACTGAGCCTTAAACAAAGGTGAAGGAAAGTCCTCTCAGGGAGCAAACCGGTTCCAGGAGGAGGATGGACTCTACCGTGTTAACCTGAAGTATGTGCTGAAGTCATCACTATTTGGTTTATTGTTGCTGGTTCATTTTCAGCTCACAGAATGCCCAATTAACAGTGCTTTCAGTGGGTAAATCATTTCAAGCAATAAGAGCCGAGGGAGGCGGCTGGGTGTGGGATGGCAGTTGGGGCATGCATTTGCCGATCACGCTCTTTCTGACCTCTCCCGCCGCTGGCTTCAGCGTACAGCCTCGTTCCTTGTGTTTGTGCCTCATGGTCAGTCACGTGCTGAAGCTTCAGGCTCATGGCCACATCCAGGCAGGAAGCTAGAAGAGCTTTATGTTCTTTTAAAAAGCTTTTCTGGAGGTTTTCCCCAGACAACCATATTTTGCTGTGTATAATGTACTCCTGTGTATAATGTGCACCCATGTTTTTGTCCCAGAATTCCAGGGAAAAAAAAATCTTTTGTTTTAATTTTTAAATTCAAATTTCTATTTGTTTACATTTAGGTACTTATTCTTTGTATGATAAAGGAAATTTAGCCTTTATTTTTTAACATATTATAGTACAAGAAATTTTATGTAACAAAAAATTACAAAATGCAAAAACAGATACAAGGTATAAGAAATTTTATATATAAGATTGTTTTATGTAAAAATATTCATTATCATAGTCCAGGGTATTATTTTGCATATGGATATCGTTATTAGTTTCTAGAGTTACACTTTTAACTCATAAGCATAAATAAAATAATTAAAAACACTTATACAGCTACAGAATTAGTACTAGTCATGTATAATGCGCACGCTTATATTTTCCTCACAAACTTGGGCAAAAAACATGTGCATTATACATGGCAAAATATGGTAGTTCAACTAATATCATTGGCCAGAATTTGCTTACGCGGCCATCCCTCCTAAATGCAAAGGAATCTGAGAACCGAGAATGTTAGCTGTCCCACTCAAGCTGAGGAGGGTGAGAGAGGAGGGGGCTGTGGGTGTCCTGTGAATAGCCAGTGCACAAAGTCTAGCACAAATGTCTAGGAGGTAAGAGTTTGAAGCCAAAGTCATTTATTTTAGCCCTAGAAGAGGTCTAAACCTCTAAAGTCTTCTTCTAAGCTCTTCATTTTGCAGATGAGACAACTTGGGTCCGGAAATGCTAAGGGACTTACTTGCTGGATCACAAGGGAAGCTAAAATTCAGGCCATGTGGTATCCAATACTGGGCTTCGTCTCATGAGCACTGAATGGAGGCGCAACTTTAATGATAGTTTACATTGATGTTGAATTGAACTGTAATTACAAAATGCTATTATTGAAAATTTCTGTAATTGTTATAATCAGAACAGAAAATAACAGCTGTAAGAAGTAAAAACTCGAGAAGAAACTGGAACCTTAACATACCTGAGCAAATATGATAAAATAGCTCAATCCATACTTGGTGTCTTATTTCTGCCTGGAAGGGAGTTGTAGATATAGGAGCAGGATACTATTGGGCAAGAATAAAGCTTCCCATCTGTTGAGGAACAATGATCTAAAACCAAGTTAGTTCTTAGAAACAGAATTCAACTAGCCTAGAAAGAGGTCACCAAACCTTCCTCCTGACCCTTCTTCACATCTTTAAAGGCAAGATGGTAGTCCTCCACA
This sequence comes from Lyroderma lyra, assembly GCA_004026885.1. NCBI lineage: Eukaryota > Metazoa > Chordata > Mammalia > Chiroptera > Megadermatidae > Lyroderma > Lyroderma lyra. The sequence continues at coordinate 38,141 of PVJL010002393.1, read as the reverse complement.
AGAAAGCTGTTCATTTTTCAGTCCTGTGGAGCCTATTGCTGATGACAGCACTCCTGCTTATCCAGGAATGTCTAAGGGTTTGTCAGGGTAGTTTGCAGAGGGGAGCTTAATGGGTGGGAAAAACATTCCACAAAGACTTTTTTCTCCCCTCTGTCGTGAGAAAAGCCTGCTGTCACCTTACTGCCTCTTACTTAAAGGAAGGCCACTGAACATTGTCACGACAACTTAAACTGTGGAAAGAAAGCACAGTCTACTTTGTTAAAATGCATGAAAACACATACTGATTTGGAAAAAAAATGATATGAAAATGTTGTGATGACATGATAAGGAGGCAAGTATGCCAAAGATTCCCTTCCACTTCTAAACATTTTGAGAATTAAACATAATAGAGACAGACACACACTTATACACTTCTGTAAGTTCTATCCAGTCATGCCAGTGGGTACCCAGATAACCTCTGTCCAAAGTCTGTCACCTTGATGAATCAGATACATGGGTGGCTTCTTAAATTTGTCTCCAATGGTTTTTCACATTGTGTTTTCACGTAATACTTTAAAATGTGTTCAGGCTACCTCAATGTCTGCTCTGGATTCCACCATTTTGAACCCATATGGCAATCAGTGGCCTGCTTCAACATGCAAGTACCATATTTCGCCATGTATAATGTGCTCCCGTGTATAATGCACCCCCGTGTATAATGTGCTCCCGTGTATAATGCACCCCCGTGTATAATGTGCTCCCGAGTATAATGCACCCCCATGTATAATGCGCTCCCGTGTATAATGCACCCCCATGTATAATGCGCTCCCGTGTATAATGCACCCCCCATGTTAATGCAACCCCCATGTATAATGCACCCCCGTGTATAATGCGCTCCCGTGTATAATGCACCCCCATGTATAATGCACCCCCGTGTATAATGTGCTCCCATGTATAATGCACCCCCATGTATAATGCGCTCCCGTGTATAATGCACCCCCATGTATAATGCACCCCCGTGTATAATGTGCTCCCGTGTATAATGTGCTCTCGTGCATAATGCACCCCCCATGTATAATGCGCTCCCGTGTATAATGCACCCCCACATGTATAATGCAACCCCCATGTATAATGCACCCCGTGTATAATGTGCCTCCGTGTATAATGCACTCCCACATTTTTGGCCCACACTTTCAGAAAAAAAATCTTTTATTTTAATTTCTTAATTCAAAATTTTATTTGTTTATCTTTAGGTAACTTGTTTTTTGTATTATAAAGGAATTTTAGCATTTATTTTTTAACAATATGGTACAAGAAATTTTATGTAACAAATAATCACAAAACACAAGAACAAATACGAGGTAAAAGAAATTTTACATGTAACTTTTTTATATAAAAGAACAATTATTGTATTCCACGGTATTATTTTCCATATGGATATCATTATTGATTTTTATAGTTGCACTTTTAACTCATAAGCATAATAAAAGAATTTAAGACATTTATATAGATACAGAATTTGTACAACCCATGTATAATGCACATCCTCACAAATTTCGGCAAAAAAGTGCACATTATACACTGCAAAATATGGTAATTCCAGTAGGACTTGATCGTAGTTCCATGGCATAAACTATCAGCCTTGCCTGCAGCTTTGAGGTTTCGCTATCAGGAAAGCCTGGATTCAAGTACCAGCCTTCCCCTGTGGTCTGTAGTTTTGGTCAAATTCCTCGACCTCTCAGAGCTCCGGTATGCCACCTATGAAATGTGAATAGTGGTATCTGCTTTGTAAGATTTTGGTGAGCTGTATTGAATTTAAATATGCAAAGGTATCTAGTACAATCTCGGTACTTAATAGGTGCAATTAACAGATGTAGTTAATTTTTCTCTTGGACGCCGAGTGTAGGTCAGTCCACTCAACGTTCCTGTGAGGTGAGGTAGGTGCTGTTATTATTCCTGTTTCGTAAGCAAAGACACTGAGGCCAGCGGCATCAACCCAGCGTCACACCACCGATTCATGAGGAGGGCCGAGTATAAACCCAAATAAAGCCCATTAATTTTCCACATCATTATTCCTTTCATGGAATGAACATGTACGTATACGTGCCTTAAGTGTCCCTATTGGAAGAAGCCAAGGTCAAAATAAATAGGCCAAGAGTAGTTGAAAACATGGAGAAAATATTTTTCTAACATTTGTGGTTTCTGGGTAGTTTGGGTTCTTGAGCCTGTTTTCTGATCAACTTGTGTAGGATTTTTCTCTTTTCTCCTCAAGTTTCTGGCTCTTTCCTTTGTTTTAGGCGCTAGAAATTCCCGAGGGGATCTTCTATGAAATCGGACCAGGGCACGAAGCCGTGGGAGCCAGTTCACCACAGTGAAAGGGAACTGGGTGTAAGGAAATGCAGGTATGGGCTGAATTCCGGGAGCGCCTCTCCATGCCTGGGGTGGGCTGTCTGGTTGATGAGCTCGGTGAGGCTGCAGGTTGGCCTCATGCTCGGCTTTGGTGAAACAGAATTTCCTCCTAGACTTTTCCCTCCAAGGATCAAGGTCAAGGCCACCGTGTCTTTTGTCCGGATTTCCCACGCCTCTGAGCGATTTCCCGTGGGAGAGCAGGACCGGCTTCCTGGTTAGGGGAAGTCTGCGTTCTTCACGCTGCGGGGGGAGGAGGTCAACCGAGAGACAAAGGCGTGATCTTGGAGGGCCAGGCGGCCCTTCGGGTGGGCCTCCTCTCAGGTGGGGTCAAGGTTTGCAAATCTAGAAACTTCCGTCTCTCAGCACGCTTAAATAATTTTGTTCATGCATACACTTCAGGATTTATTGAGAACCTACCTTTGGCCAGGCATAGCACTGAGAACTGGGTAGAAAATGGAATGGTAAATTAACAATATGCAATGAAAAATGTGATCTTCAAAGGGATGGGGCGTGTCAGGGATGGGCTCCTTCCTGTAATTCCGGTCCATGTACCTGCTGGGACAGGTAAAATACCTGTCTCTGTCTATTAATCTGAGACTCTCTGTAGCCAGCTCTTCATCTTCCTGGTTCCTTAGCACCCTGCTCTGGGCTCTAGAGCTTAGTCTAGACCTGAGGTTCTCTGACTCAGAGGATGGACTTGGATTTGACCTCAGCACCTCCTCCAAGAAACTTTTGAATATTCACCCTCCAAAGCATATGAGCCTGGTCAAGGCCAGGTTGCCTTGGGGATCGGGTGTAGCTCCCAGTGTAGCTCCCATCGCTCAGAGTTGGATATATTTCAATCAAAAGTACAAAAAATTTTAAGAGGCATGAAGTGACTAGACTTGGTTCTACAGCTTTGGCTGCAACTGTCCCATGTGGCACTGGAATTGAAACACAGGACTGTCCAAATAGAGTATGCATATAAAATTCATAATGAAGGCTTGTGTCCCAATAATCTAGCAAAACTCTAATTTTTGCCATAGTGACAGGATGGTTTTAGGAGCAAAGAAGTCTTATCGCCCTTTGCTCAGCAGAATTCCTTTTGGCCCATTCAGCAGCCCTGAATGGGTCGGTGGGAGGGAGCTGGTTGCCCATGGGACCATATCTGAACCTCAGTTTTCTCATCTCTCAAATGGGAATACTCGTGCCTACTTTGCAGGGCAATGCTGTGATGCCTGTAACGTGCCTCCCGCCGTGCTAGATCACGCGTGGCCACTGTAAATAGGAATTCGTTTTCCTTCTCTCCTTGCCCTGCCTGTACCGCCTCCCCTCCCCTCCCTCCTCTTCCTCCTCATTCTCCCTCTGTTTTCTCTCTAACAGCTTCCTGGGTATGCAGCTTGGCTACACCGGAGGAGCACCCCATTCTAGGAAATGTGGGCGGAGTGCTAGACCAGTGCCCACTGTATAGTGGATGCCCAGGGATATAAAAAAGATGACATCCCTTTGCATTTTTCTGCAACCAAAACAAAACAGTGCATCCAAAAAGAGAGTGTTTCGACTGTACCCGCCTTCTCTGGGCAGAGTGACCCTCCTTCGCCCCGCACCCGCCTCTCCATTTCTCCCCGCCCCCACACTGCTTTCCCTTTCCCTGGATCTTTCAGTTTTGAACTCTTTATCATTTCTTGCCGACCTTTTGCAGATCTTCCCTTCCATTTCAACCTTCGACTGGACCCAGCACCCCTAATGTTGGGTTGTAGTACAGGTCCCAGCAAGGAAAATCGGGAGGGTCATGGTCAGTAAAGAGGGCCGTGTGACCATTAGCTGGAGGAGCTCTGCTGCTTCCTGAGTTACGGGGACGGATGCCAGTGAGCCTTTGCTGTCGCCGAAGGGGCCCGGCTTCCTCCCGGGGGCTCCGGTCTGTCGCCAAGGCTGGACGCTGGCTCAGGTTTGCCACCTCCGGGAATGGACTGATTTGCTCTGATATCTTCATCCTCCACCTGTTGGCAGCATCACAGGTTCTGGGGTGAGGCAGGAAAGTCAGTAGCATCTTTTTACTGTCGTAAGGGGCTACTTTTGTCATCTGTCAAGGGCGAAATGGCTGTGGCTTTGGATGGAGGAAGAGGTACTGGCGCGACCGAGTGTATGTTCTTTGGTCATCTAGCCGTGAGGGGGATCTTAAATAAGTCCGCGGAGCAAAGGGTCCCGGAGGCAGCGTGAGTGGTGCAGGCGGGCAAGCTGCGCTTAGACCCCAGTTCTGTTACTTGTCACCTGTGTCAGTGGTAGACCAGATGGCACTCCAACCCCCTCCTCCCTCGTCCTTCATTGCCCTGAGAAGTTAAGGTAGGACGGCGCACCTACTCAGCCCTGTGACTGCTCACAGCTGGGGCTCAGGTGGGAGTCCGGGATTTCTTCTTTGCAGGCCCCATGCCAGCGAGTAGCTAGAAAACCAAATCATCTGCTCGACCCTGCAAGAACTATTTACTTTTTCTAAGCTCCGTTAGGCTAGCCAAGGGAGAGCGTTTAGCTAAGTAGGGGGTATTAAGTGCGCGATCCTCACTGCTGCTCCCAGGGGTTCTGGAACGGTTCTTTTCCTCAGATGACGGCTGGGAAAAATCAAAACACAGCAGCTCCGCTGAGCTCCCTGCAACCCGCCCAGAGGGCCTTGCTGTTTCTGGAATGAGAGAACTGGAAAGCAGGACAAGCTCTGTGTCTGCAGGGCCGAAGCTCTCTCCCCGCCACTGCTCGGCCAGGCTGGGAGTGGGGGGACAGGGGGCGAGGCTGTCAGCCCCAGCCTGTCCCCACGGCAGGGCCTCTCCAGGCTGCAGTAGGCAGAAATGGCAAGGCAGGCGGTCACTCTGCTCATCCCTACTTCGTGGGTCTTAGGACCATAATGACAGGTCACATGAATTAGAATCCCTTGCATTTTACATCGCCTTTGAATTTCCGGAGTGTCTCAGCCTGTCCCATTCCATGATCGTCTCACCAAATGCCCCCAGTGTCAGAGCTCGGGCAGTGTCAGAGCTCGGGCAGTGTCAGTGTCAGCTCTTTTACAGATAAGGAGACGGAGTCGGGGCAGCTAGGAGATTGGAAAGAAGGCTGAATAGTGGCGATTCTCCGTAAGCTCTTGGTTCAGCAGCGTGCGGTGGCTGAGAGCAGAGCTGAGCACCCGACAGGGCCTAGAGAACCGCGTCCCACCCCACCTCCGCGGCCGGCCGGGTCACCGCACCCGGTTAACTGCTCTTCCTTTTAAGTTATTTCAGTTCATGATCCCCATCCTCTGCCAGCTGCGGCCTCCTGTGGACAGAGACCTTGTGCTACTGGGCACGCTGAGGACCCAGCCCGCTGTTTTCCCACAGTGGGTGCTTAAGAAATATCGATTCCATGAACAAATGTGAAGTGATCATTGCAGAGTCCTCAGTGATCATCCAATGCCAGGACATCTCTAGTGTGAGATTTTCGGAAATAACAGTGTGTCAGTATAGAGGAGACTTTCATGTCCATAGAGACAGTTTTGTCAAAACACTGCTCCAGATGGCTTGACTTTGATGGACACTGTGCTCTACAGGTTATAACAAGTTAAGCCCTGAATCCAAGGCTCGGCATAGAGGAAGTGCTCCGTAAACAAGTGTTAGCGTTTTTGTTGATGTTAATATTACCAGACTTAGACTTCTGTGTGTCTTCTCCGTGCCTTGTTGAGGGGGTCTGTAATGGTTGTAAGCCCCAGGACCGCCAGTCCTCTGCCAGGAATTTGCTCATCTGTCAGCCTGGCTAGTTTCTAAAATGCCCTTGGGCTGAATCACGTTGTACGGTGCTAATCCTCTCCAGGACTTACTAGCTGTTCGTGGCAGTCCTGACATGGCTGGTGTGCCCAGGGGCATGAGGGGTGCATACCGTGGGGTGTACTGTGTCGTCGGGCCCCCACGTTGTCATCAGGAAAATTCTCTGTAACTCTGTGGAGCAAGTGCAGAAAAGACAGGACTGAATTTCAAGTGCAAGTGCCACGGTCACCGAGCTCTTTGGTCTTCGGCAAATCACGGTAATTTCACTGGGTTTTCACTCCAGTGGCCGCCGAGTTGGTGATTTTTGGCAGAACCATACCATTCTGGGGCACATAAAATACACTCACACTAACGATAGCTGATGAGCTAAAAAAGGGTCTGTGCATAATTTTCGTCATGCTTTAAGAAAGTTTGCGAACTTGTATTGTGCCGCATTCAAAGCTCTCCTGGGCCGCATGTGGCCCGTGGGCCCCAGGTTGGACACGCTTGAACTTTAGCCTAATCACACCTCGCAAAACTCCCTAGTGAGAAGGACAGGTAGATAATTCCAGAAGCACAATGTCATTAGACTTGTATAGTATTTAAATGGGTAAATGTATGTATTTGTGCTTAAGTTAACCTCCAATAATATCAATAGATGATAGACAGACATATAGATAAATGTGTACTCATAAATAGTACTTGGCATAGTATATATTTGAGGTTTCTTAATAAAGTTAAAAGAACCTTTTAAGAGGAGAGATTTGAACCAGCAGACAAATTCTATGTCGGGCCTCACCATGTTGGGCCCTGTTTGGGCACTAGACAAGAAGTCACACATTAAATGCCTTCCCATGGACTAGCCACATTTACTTGAGTCACCACGTACAAATGGTACCCACACAGGGACCCGTGCTTTGGGCATATTTCTTCAAGCACTATAGCTGTCTTGATTCTTATGAGGAACACTCTGATTTTCTAAATTGTAAGTGGGTAGTGGAAGGCAGCGGTGTGAGCCTGCCTTTAGCACAGGCACTCCGTTAACTCGTGCTGTATCTTTGGAAAACTCAGTTACAGCCAATAAGTGTATCAGGCGACTGCTCGAGGGTTCCATACTTCCTGTCTAGGTTGTTTTTGGACATATTCCGATAAGAGGCTGCATGGGAGGAGAGATTTATTGGTTTGCATTGACTGTCCCTTCCTTATCATCTGACTTTCCTGAATTGGAGCTAATTATTGGCTATCCAAGCCCAGCCACTGTGGAAAGACCTTGACCTTTTCAGCATTCTGTTACTGCTTCTTCCCACATTCAGGCTTGAACTGAACTGAACACTTTTTTCAGAAACCAAACTAGTGTCTTTGGGGGTCTTTATGTCAGGATGGCAGGAGCCCATTTCCTCATGGCCATTTCATTGCCATTGTGTTACCCTAAGATGATTGTTCTTGGGGAGGCCAAAGACCCAACCATTTGGGGAAACCACAGGTTGAAGTGAGTGAAATGATTCCCATAATAAGATTAGTTGTGTACGCAGTAAGAATATTTAATATCTACTCTCTTAACAACTTTCAAGTCAATAATACAGTCTTGTTAACTATCACCGCCATGTTGAGTTTTAGATCTCCAGAATTTATTCACCTTATAATTGGAAGCGTGCACCCACTGGTCAACATCTCCACATAGCTCCCACTGCCCAATCCCCAGTAACCACCTTTCTTTGAGTATGGCATTTTATTTCTCAGAATCTACATGTGAGTGAGATCATACAGTATATTTGCCTTTTTCTGTCTGACTTATTTCACTTAGCATAATGCCTTCAAGGTCTTCCTTGTTGTTGCAAGGGGCAGGATTTCCTCAATTTTTTTATGGCTGAATAGATATATACATTTTCTTTTTCCATTCATCCAGTGATGGACACTTAGGTTGTTTCCATGTCTTGACTGTTGTACATAGCCAGGATAATGAACACGGGGATACTGATATCTCTTTGAGATAGTGATTTCATTTCATTTGGATACAAGGGAAGTCCAGAAAAATTCCAGCCATAAATGCCTCTTGTTTTCAGATAACATGACTGGATACTGTTGGGACAGCCCTCGTATCCCCAAAAATAGGAATACTGGATCATATGGTAGTTCTGTTTTTAATTTTTTGAAGAACATCCTTATTTTCCATGGTAGCTATACCAACTTACATTTCCACCGACAGTGTGCAAGGGTTTCCTTTTCTGCATATCCTCACCAACACTTGTTATCTCTTGTCTTTTTGATAATAGCCATTCTAATCTATGTGAGGTGATATCTCATTGTGGTTTTGGTTTGGATTTGCATTTCTCTGATGATTGCTGATGGTAAGCATCTTTTCATGTACCTGTGGGCTATTTGTGTGCCTTCAGAGGAAAAATGTTTATTCAGGTCCTCTGCCCATTTTTAAATTGAATTGTGTATTTGTGTGGTGTGTTTGCTATTGAGATGTATGAGTTTCTTATATACAGAGGGTGCCAAAAAATGTATGTACACTTTAAGAAAGAAAAATACTGTATTAAAGTTATAATACTCAATGTATACCAATTAAAAAAAAAAGATGACTACAAGTGACATTTGACTTCTGCAATTACAAGAGGTGCTCAAAGTAGTTACCATCAGTGTCCAGACACTTCTGATTATGGTGAACTACTGATTGAGGACCTTTGACCAAAGCGTCCACTTGTATCACTGCGCGTGCTGTTTCAGTTTCTTTCTAAAGTACCGCCAGTGTGGCTGATTTTCTACAGTGCACCATGTCCTTTAAGATCCCCCATAGGTAGACGTCAAGGGGGGTTAAGTCAGGAGAATGTGGGGGAAACACAACCAACATTCTCGCATTTCAAATACCACTTCAAAGTGGTCTCGCACTCCTCAAATGACAACCGTGCTGCTATTTTCTTTGACTTGTCCTGCCTGTCACATGGTGATGCTAGCATTCATTTGATTAAAGCCATCTTTTGAGAGAATATCATACTACACATTGCTATAGTAATTCAATTCAACGTCGAAAAGTAATACATAGATAACATCTCTTAAAATGTGTATGTATATTTTTGGCACTACTGGTATATTTTGAATTTTAACTCCATATTTGATATGTGGTTTGCAAATTTTATTTCATTCTGAAGGTTGTGTCTTCATCCTGCTGATTGTTTCTTTTGCTATACAGAAGCTCTTTAGTTTGATGTAGTCCTACTTTTTTATTTTTGCTTTTATTGCTCATGCTTTTGGTGTCATATTTGAAAAATTGTTTCTGTGACCAATGCCGAGGAACTTTCCCCCTTTGTCTTCTTCTAGGAGTTTTTTGGTTTTAGGTCTTACATTTAAGTCTAATACATTCTGAGTTAATTTTTGTGAGTTGTGTGAGACAGGAGTCCAATTTCATTATTTTGCATGTACATATCCAGTTTTTCCAACACTATTTATTGAAATGACCAGCTTTTCCCCATTGAGTGTCCTCAGCTCCCGTGTCAAATATCAGTTGATCATACATATGTGGGTTTATTTCTGGGCTCATTATTCTGAGCCGTTGACCTTTTTTATCTGTTTCTATGCCAGTACCATACTGTTTTGGTTACAATAGCATTATAGTATAATTTAAAATCTGAAACTTTATGATGCTTCCAGGTTTGTTCTTTTTTTCCAAGATTGTTTGGTTATTTGGGGTCTTTTGTGGTTCCATATGAATTTTGTGATTGTTTTTTCCATTTCTGTGAAAAATGCTATTGGAATATTAATAAGGACTACATTTAATCTATAGATGGTTTGGGGTAGTAAAGGTATTTTAACAATATTTTTCTGATTTACAAACACAGGATATCTTTCCATTTCTTTGTGTCTTCTTTGATTTTTTTCATCAATGTCATATAGCTTTCAGTGTTCAGATCTTTCTGTACACCATTGATTAAATTTATTCCTAAGTATTTTATTGTTTTTGATGCTATTGTAAATGGGATTGTTTCCCTGATTTCTTTTTCAGATTGTTATTAGTGTATTCTGGACCACCAGTGGCTTTTGTGGCATGGTTAAGTGTGAGATGAGGCTGGAAAGCAAAGTTGGGGAGCGGAGAGGAGGTAGGTGGAGGTGACTCTGTGGCACCTAGAAGGGCCCCTGAGTGGATGGCGGCCCCATTGACCACAGTAGGTAATATAGGGGACAATAGAGGATGCAAGCCTAGTTTGTGAAGATTATCGGGTGGTTCCACTCTGTACTATATTTTCTACATCTACAGCCTGATTTCCTGTTGGTGTAATGGATGCTTCCCTATGATTATCTCAGGATTTGCTGCTTGTAGGTGCAGGCAGGGAGATGCCTCTGGGCACTCCTTCCTTTGCTCCTGAAGGCAGGAGCACCAAGAGCAGCTGCCCAATGTCCTGGATTTGGACACACATCTGAGGAGTCTTTTCATGGATGACTAACGTCTGAATATGTGGTGTTGGCAGATGGTTTGGAAACCTCACTTTGTGGGTCTTCCAAAATGCAACCAAGTATTTAAAATTAAAAGCAGTTCTCCTCGGGTTTGGATGTTGGATTTCCTTCTATCTGGTCTGTAAATGGCCCATAAATGGAGACATTCAGTCACTGCTATCAATGGAGCTGAGAAGTGGCTTGAGTTATGGAGGCTCTGCAGCGGCTCCCAGGAGGTGGATGGGAAAGGCGGCCATGGCTGAGCTGAGAGGGGATGGGTATAAGTGGCTGTAGCAACTTGTGATGCTGTCAGAACATAACCAGCCAACAAGTAGGGGCGTTCACTGGAACATCACATTCAAAGGGACAAGCGAGTCATGAAGGAGGGAGGATGTGGGTGGCTGGACACCCACTGGACTCTCTACTCGAATGAAAAATTGTGCAGCCCTAGGTCTCTTGGTGTATTAGCTATCTATTGCTGTGTGACAAATACCATATTTTGCCGGGTATAACATGCACTTGTTTTTGCCCAAATTTGTGAGGGAAAAATAGGATGTACATTATACAGGGGTAGTACTAATTCTGTATGTATATACATATTTTTAATTCTTTTATTTATGTTTATCAGTTAAAATTGTAACTCTAGAAATCAATAACGATGCCTTGCAAAATAATCCCCTGGAATATGATAAACATTTTTTAAAATATAAACATGAAATTTCTTTTACCTTTTATCTGTTCTGTGTTTGTAATTATTGGTTTCATAAAATTTATTATACCCTAATATGTTAAAAAATAAGTGCTAAAATTCCTTTGTAATACAAAAACAAGTATCTAGATATAAACAGATCAAAACTTGAATTAAAAAATTAAAACAAAAACATTTTTTCCCCTAAAATTCTGGGCCCAAAAAAGCCGTGGGTGCTCATTATACACGGGAGTACATCATACATGGCAAAACACAGTGCTCAAAAGCTTAGCTAGCTTCAAACCACACACATTTATCACCTCACAGTTTCTGCAGGTAGGGGTCTGGGCTCAGCTTCCCCGAGTCACCTTTAGGGTCTCTCATGAGGTCGCCATTGAGGTGTCACTGTGGGCCCTGTCCCCTCAAGGCTCCACCGGGCCCACTCATGCACCTGGTTGATGGTGTGATTTGTTCCTCAAAGGAACTTTGTGGTCCGCCCCCCCCCCCCCCCCACACACACACACACTTCAAGCCCTAAACCTGGTGAAAGACGGAATGGCCTGTGCACGTAGCTTTAACCGTCCAATGTCATAATCAAGTACATGGGCTCTGCCACCAGCACCACCTGGGTGTGACTCCCGATGCTGACTCTACTGATCGGGGACATTTAACGTCTCTAAGCCTCTGCTTCCTTCTCTGTTAAATGGGGTTTATGGTCACCAGCCTAATGATGGTTGCTGAAAATACTAGAAGAGCTAATGCATATAAAGTATTTGGCAAATAGTTTGTACTCGGAACATACTACCGTTACTATAAAAACCTTATTTTATACTTGTGAATACTTCGGCAAGTTACCTGAGCTCTGAAATATTTGGTTGGCTCACCTGTAAGATGGCCATAATGATAATAAATGAACAGTTATTTTCACTATATTAAATTCTTACAACCAGAGCTGATTGTAAAAAGACTGTCTCTGTAATGTATTTTGATGCTCTCTGTGCATTGACCATGCTGTCTGCCAGATAGCATACCTAACAATAAAAATAAGCTTTTTATGGTTCATTCTACCTGCACGGTCCCTCATGCCATACTCTCTTCCCCATTTGTTAATTTAAGTATATGAGTGGCTTGTATAGTCCAGGAACTGTGTTGGGAGCTCTGTGTGCATAATTTATTTGCCCCAACCCCTAATGTAGTATCACCCCATTCTAGAGATTAGAACGGAGTGGCTTAGTTGAAAACAGAGCACTTCAGAATATGTTCAGAGATAAAGGGTGCCAGCTTCATCCTCACAAAGCTCCCTGTTTTGTTAACAATGACCCGAGAGAGCCCTTGGTTGCACCTGAGGTGGTGGCATTTAGGGCACCTAGTGGTGCTGTCCTCTCTGGCCAGACCCTCCTGAGACTGTCCCTTACTGCCAGCAGTTAAGAGCTCCTGTTGCTGCCCCGAGGCTGTCCCTTAGGGCGAGATAAGCAGCACAATGACCATGATGGAGTTAGTTCATTCACAGCAGCCTTCTCTGTTAAATGTGCTACTTAATTTCCTGCTCTTGGAACTCAATCTCCTTAGGGGCAGTAATGACTCCGCATGGCCTATCAGGGTCCACTCGCCCCAAATGAGGTTGTAGCAAATTTACAACCAGACGCTGGCTTGCAAGGCCTGGAGAACTCTTCCTGCCAGAGACATTTAAAAGAATTCGGCTGTGGGATTAAACCCTGCAGCAGAAATAATTCATGATTATGTAAAACAGCTCTAGCTCACAAATGTCTGGAATGAATCCTTTCCCAAATATAATCGTATGTGGGAAGAGAACGCAAAGTGTTTTCAGTGGATGCTTCCGCTCCTGAGGGCCCGATGTCTCTAGAAGTGGTGCTGATAGCTCCAAACTGTCCCCTGGCTGCTGCTGCTTCTCTAAGGACAGATGCTCTCCCTCAGCTGCCTCTAAAGCGGGGTGACCAACCTTGTGGCTTCCCTGGGCCACACATACAATACACTCACACTACCGATAGCTGCTGAGGTCGCAAAGTAATCTCTTATGTGTTAGGGACTCGTGATGGGCCGCATCCAAAGCCTCCTGGGCCGCGGGTTGGACTTCCCTGCTCTAAAGCCAGCACTGTCTTCGCTCGCCCATCTGCTGGCATTGGGTGGCCGGGAGAGACAAAGGGGAGCGGAGACGATGGCGATTTGTATCCGACACAGCCAAAATATCCCCACCAGAGAGAAGAAGGAACCGAGGGCGGGGGACGGGGAGAGCAGAAGGCAGGGGGAGGCCCATGAGGACCCCACTGCAGTGGAGACTTTTCAGTAGTGAGTTGTGAGGCGTGAAGAGGGACACGAGCTTGGGGGCAGCCACTGGTTGAGGGAAATGTCCGGCGTCATGTCACGGCCAAAGAGAAGTTCGGGTGTGGCCGTGGCTTCTAAAATCGTATTTCCCTGGACTTTCTTCACAAAACACCCATACATATTGGGATTGATTTTAATTATTTTTGGATTCTGTCAACTCGAATGAAAAATGGCACAGAGCCCCGATGACTTGATGTCTTAGCTACTTATTGCTGGGTGACAAATTACTCCAAATGCAGCCAGCTTCAAACAACACACGTGGGTCATCTGACAGTTTCTCTGGGTCAGGAATCTGGGTGCAGCTTCCCTGGGCCTTCCAGGCTCACCCCAGGGCAGGGCGCCCTTCCCAGTTCATCCCAGGCATGATGGCGGGAATGTTAGACTGAGAACATGGGTTTGTCTCTGGCTGTTGGCTGGAGGCCACCCTCTGTTTCTCTCCATAGGGCAGCACAGCATGGAAGTTGGTTTCGCCAGAGAGAGAGAGAGAGAGAGAGAGAGAGAGAATGAATCAAAATGAAATTCAGTCTTTTGTAACCTAATCTCAGAAATGACATCTTACTTCCTTTGCTGCATTCTAGTCATTAGAAGCAAGTACCAAGTCCAGCCTACACTTGAGGGGTGAGACTACCACAAGGGTATGAATATCAGGAGAAGGGGGTGCTTGGGGGCTACCTCAGAAGGCTATTGGCCGAGCCTGCACCCCCCCATGAGGTCTGGGTTCTGTAAATTTTCCCGAGTAGTTGATGAGGAACTGGTTCTCATCAGGGTGTGAGCCACCATGAAAGAAGCCTGGCTTTTGTCCCTCTGATCACTTTTGAACTGTGTCATCTCTTAGCTACTGTTTTTGAGGTACGTTGCCTGCGCATGTCATCTTGTCTTCCGGTGAACCACCTGGAGACAACGCATCACTCCATCTTATGCATGTTCTCCCCTCTGCCCAGCGGGCATGTAGGATCCATGTGATCTCAGCCCCCTCTCCTTATTTGATGTTGGACATACAGAAGGGGCCCAAAAGTCAGGACACTCGGTTTTTTAATAAAAGTTAAAAAAAAATATTTTAAGCCTTGTTGAAAATGATTGGGAACTTGGGCTTTACACACCTTGGCTCAGCTTTTCTGGGGTCCAGCCAGAAATCAGGGATCAGGAAGATTTCCTATGAGTCTTGGCCTTAAGTTACTCCAGGATACCCTCCAGGGCCATGCCCACTGGGCTGTGCTAACATCGCCTGTCTTTGGTGGCTGGCCTCCTGTGACCCTGTGGCCTTCCTCACGTGCACCCCCATTTGTCCTTGTGAATTTTGACGTCTCTCTCATCACTCACACCCTGCCTCTCAAGGGAGCCCTCCCCTGGCTGGAGAAGCAGGCCTCCTGAGCTCTTCCCCAGGAGCTGCTCCGTGTGTCTGTGATCTGGTCACTGTCTTGGATGTTTTGTCACTTCTCTGACAGTTCTTTTGCCATCATCATGGGTCGGCCCTTTTCTGCCTAGACCTTAACCTCTTTGTTCTTTAGTAACTGATGGCAACTGTCTCCTGGCCAGAAAAAGCTCATCCACTCTCAAGGTTGTAACCACTGCCGTGTGAAGCTGCGTACACGTCTGTGTCTCCAGGTAGAACTTTCGCTGGAGCTCCAGACTCTGTCCATCAAAACTTTGAATGTCCCAAACTCAACCTGTCTAAACAAAATCAGTCCCTGCTGCCCTGTACCAAACCCTTGTCTTGATTTTCCTTGGTGCTTGGAGACACCACCATGCCTCCAGATTTCAAAGTCATGCCCCCCCTTTCCACCCCCTCCGCCCTGCACTCCCCCTTGATTTGTTACTCCTCCTCATGCCCACGGCCAATTGTTGCATCCTAAGGTTTTACCTCCTGTGTCTCTGTCACGTGTCCCATCCGCCTCACCTCTCAGTTACAGCCCTCGCCTCTCATTTTCCCTAGAGGACCTTTCACATACAAAATAATACAGTTTGAAAACCTTCCTTTTATTTTTCCTTTACCTTTATAAAGCATTTCTCATATAAAAAGAGCAAAGAATATGTATAACAATGATTTGTTACATTATTTGCTATAAAAACATCTGATTGGTTCTTTGGAAGGTCTTTCCCACAAAATCCTGCAAAGGGACAACGGTAAAATTGGCGGTCACGCGTTGGGCTCCACAAAGTGCAGGTATCAGGGATGTATCTGCGTCACGGTGCTTAGCCCAAGGCTGGCGTCGTGCCCCGGAGGGAGGGGCAGACCCGTGAGTCCTGCCTTTTCTCCCTGGCACATTTCAGCCCCTTGGCCAACCGTCATGAATGGAATCAACCAACCTCTCTGGGCTGGTGCTTCCTCCAGGGTGAAGGGAAGGATAAGACCAGGCCACACGCAAGGCTTCCTGTGTTGTACGACTGGATTGAATTACAGGCAGAGCAAATCAAAAGAAAATGGACAAGGGCTTGTCATTGGGGAGAGGGCTCACCCACGAATTCTCCCATGGGGTTCCTGTCTTTAAAAAAATATTTATCATGTTTATTTTTGCTTGCTAAAGTTGTGCATGTTCATTAGATACCTTAGTAGTTTGGTGTATGATCTTTCAGATGACTTCCTATGCATATGCAATTAATATCTGGTACGTGTGTATATATATTTCTTTTTTTGGTCATAGATTCCTGTTCTTAAATGTAATATATTATGGACATCTTTCAGAGACAAATTCCTTTATGGAAAAAGGCAGTGACATTCTTTGGTGCTTGATGTCAGTGGCTTCTGTTAAAAATAGGCATACTACTCCGCTGTTTTCTGCCACGGGCTTCACCAGAAAGGTGGCTAGTCCTCCGCGGGAGAGCAGGTCCCTAACCTGGAATTCTGTCTGAAGTACGGGTCCCTGGCAATCCCGGGAAACTCTCTTCCCTTTTAGGCCCTGGAATGACTTCACGGGCACATGTCCCCTGTCTGCCACCTCCCCGGGAGCAATGACTGCTGCCATTGAGTAAACTGGGCTTCTGGTGTGCCTGCGACATGCCACGAGGGGGCGCCCGGCCCACGTCCCTAAGACTCACAAATGCCCCCTCGCCTCCGCCTCCCTGCCCCCACCCGGCTTTGAGGCTGTAGTTCTTGCAGGGGCAGCCCAGCTAAGTAGCCTGAATCGCTCCTCCTCTCTGCACCCCCAAGTCTCACTTTGGGGGCTGCTTGATATGCAGCCAGCATCCACTCAACATAATGTGCCTTTACCTGCCAATGTGCTTTGAGGGATATTGTTAGCATTAAATTTGCCATTTACATTTTCATGTCTGACATAATTGAGGAATGAATGCTCTTATGAAAATTAAACTTGTGGTTCTCCTGGGCTGCTGTAACCCTGTTAAAATGTAATGTGATTTTTGATGCTTCTTCTTGAGGTTTTTATTAAATAGACTATCAGGATGACTAATTCCCTGGGCCTAAATGCAGGCTGGGAAGAGCATTATTGATAGGGCCGTGCTCAAATGGTCCTCCGTGCTCAGCCTCTAATGGCCTAATAATGCATTATACTTGAATCAGAAATACTTGGAGTTGTAGTGCTTATTGCCATTATTGAAAACACCTGGATGCTCCATTCATCAAGGTTCCAGCCAGAGGGGCCCATTTGTTTATGAGGCTGTCAGTAAACATCTTCATCTGGGCCGGGTCCGCGCGCTGGCCCACACTGGGGAGGGCGCAGGTCCCGCGTGGGCATCTCCTGCGGTGTCGCTTGATGAGCTTTCTCGTTAGGAGGAAAGCATTCGAATGCGAAGCTGGGTGTGGCCTTGTGAAGAACACATGTCAGCTCCCGTACTGGGCGGTGACAGCGGCGGAGACCGGGCCGGCGGCTCCGTCTTTCAGCAGCTGCCAGCTGGCCCCTCTCCACCGGTGCCGACACGCGCCAGCTCTGACTCCCAAGGGGGTTCCCCCGGGCCCCTCCGCGAGGCTGTCTGCAGCCCTGCAGCCCTCCCTCAGGGTTTGGAGGCATCGGCCCACACGCCCTGGAAGGGGCACCTCTCCCCTGTCTGCCGCCTCCCTGGGAGCAATCAGATTCCTCTGTCTTAGCGTCCAGAGAGTGACGTGTCCCTTCCACAGGCACTCCCTGACTTATGCACACCATCCCTTCGAGGAGGCCTTGGTAGCAACTATTGTAATTAAACTGGAAATGCTTCTTTTTAAAGCTATGTTTAAAAAAACATTATGTTTGAAAAAAATTGAAAACAAACGACCCACTGCATAAAACACGAACACCCAGCTTAATGGACGTTTGTGAAGAGAACACCTGTGTAATCCCTCCCACGTTGAGATCTAGAAGGGTCCCAGCACCTGGGGGTAGGCTGACCAGGTGTCCCAGTTTAAACAGGACAGAAAACAATGGGACTGTCCCGTTTCAAACGGTACGTCTGGTCAGCCTACGGACACCTTGCATTTAGCCCAGTGACACTAGGCTGACCCTATATACCATTTGAAATGGGACAGTCCCATTGTTTTCTGTCCCTTTTAAACTGGGACATCTGGTCAGCCTCCCCAGGGGTCCCCCCAGATCCCACTGGCGGCTGTGGTAGCCGCCTGGCAGCCTGGTCTCCCAGCTCGTGCAGGGGGGTCAGGAGCTCTGGGTCTGCAGCTCACCCAGGACCAGTCCCCAGGTCCATCCAGCCTTCCCCTTCGAACGCCTCTCCCCTGGCTTCCCAGACTGGGATGCACACTAAGGAGTGCAGGATGGAGGGGTGGACGGGCCAGTAGCTCAGTGGATGCAGAGAAAATCTACCCAGCACGCAAGTCAGAGCTGAGACCCACAGCTCCTCCTGCTGGGGCGCTGGCTTGAGGCAGGGTCCAGACGCGGGGTTGGTGCGGGACTGGGATCGAAACGCAGACGTTCCCACAGGGAAGGCGGGGTTTGCGTCCGTTAAAAACTGCATACTCAAGGGGTATTTGTTCCGCAGCCGCCACCCCAAGGGTGCAGCAGACTGTCAAGAAGGTCGTGTGCTGGTCCTCGGTGCCCCTCAGCTTTCACTGCCTCTTTGGGGACTGCTCCATGACCTTCTTTGACCTTGCCTGGCTGAGGGCGTCACCAGTGGCCCGGCCCAGGTTGCCTGCCTGAGGGAAAGGACGGTCCCCTCAGGGGGAGGCCAGGCGGCCTCTGTTTGCTTTTTCAAGTCTCTGGTCAGGAGGGATGTCGGATGGGCTGCGATGGATACCACTGCCTTTCCCTGCACACATGATTACATTGAGCCTAGAAATTGGAGAGACTTAAAGACAACGCAGGTGTAAACACCTCCAAAGTGTGGGTTTTTAGAATCGTAAGCAAACTAATTTCAGGTGGCCTCATTGTGCCTTTGAAGGATTGGAAGCCTTGTTTAAAGTACTGATCGTTGTCCCCACCCTCAGCGTTCTGACTCAGTGGGCCTGGGGTGGGGCCCAAGAACTTGCATTGCTAACAAGCTCCGTGGAGGTCACGGTGGTCCTGAGTCCATCCTTTGAAAACCATTATCAGGAGGGCTAAGATGCCAGGGAAAGGGGCACCCGGAACGCCTAAAGGAGAACCTCAAAATTCAAGTAAGATGTCTTAAGTCTTCAGGATGTCCCTAAGTAACACCACATCCAAAAATAACAGAAAAGGGCAAAAATGCTGTACGCGCACGCGTACACGGATGCTGTGGGGAGCGGCCAGGACTGACTGGAAAGAGCCCGAAGCGAGTGCATTTGTTCAGGAAACAGATGAAGGGGGACCCCTCCGGGCGGGCCCAACGTCGGTGGCAAGCGTGGGGGTTCCTGGGGACAGGAAGCCATTTCTGGGTGAGGGCCCCGGTGCCCAGGAACATGGAAAAGGTGCTGCTCCCTCCCTCGTTCCCATCCTCGCAGCCCCCTGAGGTCAGAGCTGCTCGAGACAGGTTGCCCTTCGAGAGACCTGAAGCCCATAGCAGGTGCATCTTCTAGGGGGACCTCTCTGACCATACAGGTCACCGCATGTGAAGGACACGTGGCATGGCATGATCGCCCCCCCCCCCCGGGTGCTTCTCCCCCACGAGAGTGCCCCTGGGGAGCCCGAGTTCTTCCCCTACTCAGCACCTCTGAGGGTGGGGCAGCTTCTGCATTGTCCTTCGGTTCTGTGAGGGCTTCCCACGCGCGGTCATTCGGGGCCGAGAGTCCCCTATGAGGGGCCCGGCTGCTGCCGGCTCCCCTGCCTCCCACTCTGTGCCTTTCTGCCCTTCAGACGTTTCTTCAGAGCCTGGCACAGGGCCCCGGCTGGTGGTTTGCTGACCAAGTGTCCCCGTGACTGAAGTTCATGCTACTCAGACTCCTCCGGACCCTCTCGCCAACCAGGCCTCGAGCCCTGGGCTTCCGGGTTCGTCTGGGCATCATCGGTTTTAGCAAGGGTCCTGCCAAGCGTGTTTGCCCAGAACCTCCCGCCCTTGCTGTCTGATCTGGGGTCCCCCTCCCCCCACCCACCTTGCAGGTGACGTCCCATCACCCCGGCCTGCCTCCGACAAGCATCCTGCTGGGTCCTGTTGAAGAGAACATCGCAGGCCCTGCATGGTGTCACCTGTGCTCAAGCCCATGCTACTAAGCCTGGATTCAATACCTGACCTATTGCCGTCAGCGTCTCCCAGAAATAGCATCTCAGCCAGCCAGCCTGGAATTTTCCGGGCAGCACCAAGGAAGTAATCTGTCACGTGGGCCGTCTCCACCCCCATAAAGAAGCAACCTGCTGGATAAAAACCCTTACCCTTGTTCCCTGCCCCCCAAAAGAAGAGGGGTGCTCTAAAACAACCCCTTCCTTTATTGCTAGCTGCCTTGCCCCACCATCTCCCCATAAACACCTTCCCCTTCGTACAGACCCTCTGAGCGGCCTGTTAGATGGGCCGCTGCCCGACTCGTGACTCGTAATGAGCTTCGGATTTACCCGGTTGAATTCTGGTTTTTAGCAGTGGGGTTAGTCACGACCCATCCCCCTTAACCCTGGTGTTTCCTGTTAGCCATTTTTCACTCACCGACCCCCACTTTAAATTCCCACTTTCCGTCGTTGTGTTCAGAGTTGAGCCCACGATGTCTTGCCTACAGCAGACCCCGCTGAGGCAGTCCCTATACCCATCTCTGCAGCCTGAATGGAGTCCTTAAATGTGCCCCGAGTCGTGTTTTCACCGTGTTGCCTGGCCGGGCCCTCTGTCTTGCCAGTTCACGTTTTGATGCTGCGTTTTCTACTCCGGGGTTCCAGAAACACCAGGGACCCCTGAGATGTTAAGAGAGTGGGAGGGCGGGAGGAGGAGCAGGAGCAGACACCCAGACGTGGAGTTGCTGGGTCACGCGGTAATTCAGTGTTGAGGGTTTTGAGGAGCCCTCGCGCGTTTGCACAGCGGCTGCGCTGCTTCTCGTTTCCGCCGGCAGCGAACGAGGCTTCCAAGTTCTCCCCGTTCTCCGCGGCGCTCACTGCCCGCCTGCTTGATGGCGGCCACCTACTGGGTGTGGAGTGGTGTCGCCTTGCCGCTTTTATTTGCATTTCCCCAATGACCGATGATGAAGATTGAGTGCGGAGCCCAGGAGGCAGGCCCTAGGGAGAGAGCAGCCCCATCTCCCCGTCTCTGCAGCACGGACGGACGAACGGGGGCTACAGAGGCAGAGCCTTGTCTCTCTGCCTGGGTTCCCGCTGTGGGTCCCTACCACAGCGGAGGCGTGCTGAGCAACCAGGTTTCACAGTTCACGCGCCCAAAGAAGAGCTGACTGTCAGACCACACCTCCTAAGACAGATCCTTCCAGTCTGTTTCCTGAGGCTGCTCATTATCGGGGAGGCCACGGAGCATGCAGCGGGAGGGGCCCCCAGCCCCCAGGCCACCGCTCAGCTGTGAGCCGCTGGTCTGCAGAGGCTGCTAACGGCCCGGGGCCCGGGGGTGACTTCCTTGTCCTATACACGGGCACACGTGCGAATGAATCCGTACAGTTGTTGCCGTACACACTTGTGCTGCTTCATCTTTCCAGAATAAGACTTTAAAGGGAGTGAAAGGAGAACTTGCAGGGGCTTCACATAATTTCCGCTGCTAGGCGCGCCGAATCCCCAAGGAGCCATCACACTCCTGAAACATTATTTAGTCGTGTCCACTGCAGTTAAGGTCTGTGATGTTGTAGGGGTTTCATTTTCTTTTAAATTCTATGTTCCTGAAAGCCGTAACTCACGGATACATTTTTAGCAAGGTAGGAGGCAGGCAGGACTGGTGACCAAGGGAAGGGGCAGAGCCTCTGCACCACCGTACCCGCCTCCCCAGGGAATGTGCCTGTCTCACATGCCCTTGAGAACCGAGTGGCTGCCCCTAGGACTGGGGATGCGGTGACCGAGCTCGGGTCCACTGCTGCCCTACCCTTGCATAAATCTTCTCTGAGCTCCGTGGCAGCTCCAGGGTTCTTCAGTGAAAAGTTGGTGACCATACGTACAAGTTTTGTTAAAATGGCCAATAAAATGCTGTCGACACTAGGTGGCGCCAGTGCCCAGCTGATCTGCACGTGGACGCCCGCATCACACCAACAGGTGCCTGGGCGGTGTCTGTGCGGCGAAGGGGCAGCCCGCGGAGGGAGACGGTGGTGCTTGAGTGCAGTGGTGATCTCGGCCGCTGTCTGCTTGGAGAAGCACCCCACGCCCCCCCCGCCCAAGCCCCCACATGCTCCTGTACGACCCCGTATGTCCTGACACTCCTCAACCCGCCCCCCACATACCCTCCGCACGCTTCTGATGCGCCCCCTCCCTTGCTCGGGCAGGGTGGCTGCTCACTCTGGTGGCGATGCTTCTCCGTGGCCACACGTACCAGCACGCCCCATTTCAGGAACCCTGGACTGTGGCCACCGTGCGTGTATTAGGGTAGCCTCTGTGCCTCCCTGCTTGATCCGTGCAGCACACTCCCATCCCCGAGGCCTGGTTGTGGGGGTCTTCCCTGCAACCTTAGGGCTCTGATGAGTATTTTTTCATGTTTGAGTTTCCCCTTCTCTGACAAAGCCTGGCACACGTAGGTGCTCCTAGAATGGACGCTTCATCCCTCGTCATGAACAAGGCGACGTGAGTAATTGACTCAGGGAGCAGAGGGGTTACGTGGGTCACCTGGTAACGGGTAATACAGCTCCGGCGAGGCGGGGAGACACAGCCGGACTGAGTCAGGGCAGCCTGTCTTCCCGGTGAGCTGTCCGCGTCTTCGTTTTCTCGGGGAAACGCCCCGCCTCCCTCCCTCGCAGGCCCCAGCTCCGCCAGAGCACCCCGGCCAGCGGGTGACGCTGTGCTTTAAATCGGCTTGCAGACGCAGAAGCGCCGCCCCTTCCCAGAGCTCACCTCGTGCTGGCGGTTCACTGGGGTCGTATTTGGGAAGAGTGGAGAACTAAGGACCCCCTCCCCCCAACAGTCAGTCCCCCTCTTGCCACGTCTCCTGTCCAGCACGGGAGAGATGATTGAACAGCGGGTGTTCTGAGCGTTGACTCTGGCATATGCTTCTCCCCTGCCCCCAGCCACGAGGAAATGTCCTCGGCTTGGTGTCATCCACCTTACCCTCTAAAGCCCACTGCAGGTGCCACCTTTTCTGAGGATCTTCCTCTGACCCTGGCCACCCCAGGCCTCCACCTTTCCCTTCGACCTTCGCTGTGTGTTGGGAGGAGCACTTGTCTGTGCTTCCTGTGTTTTAGCCAGAGCTCCTTGAAGGCAGCGAGGGTGACTTTTCTCTCTCAGAGTCTGGAAAAGGGCAAAGGGGGTCCTACTCCCTATCCACCTTCCCCAAGTGTCCTGTGCTCTTCCTCCTCACCTCTCTGAATCCCAGGCACTTAGGAACCCTAGAGAAGGAACTTTCTGGAAGGCCTTCCCTCGCCCAGGCAGCAACAAGTACTGTCTTTCCTCCTTCAAGCCCATTATCCAGGCCTTCTTGAGAGTCTGCTCGGTTCACATAAACTAGTTCACAAAAGTGAAGTCAGGTGGATGGTGGGGAGTTTCTGAAAGGGACTGAAGCCTGTGGGATCCAGTTGATGGAAGGGCACCCCCTACCCCCATGCCAAGCACCCCAGCCAACACTGACCCTCGTCTCCACATAATATAGATGTGGCTGGAGAAAGTGGACATGTATTTCCTGACATGGGGGTCTTTGTGTACATTCCCTGTAAGAGGATCTGATTGAATGTGTCCCTGAGTGGCACCAAGACCTGGGACATGAAAACTCAAAGTTCATGTTGATGGCATTAAAGAAATGGAAATATATGGTTTATTTCTTCCTCCCCCACAATGCATCACAGCATTTAGATATTTTTTTGTAAATGATAAAAAACGGCTAAGCGAGATGGCTCTTGAAAATCTGTGGCATTTTTCTCTCCAATGGCATGCTTGTGTTGGGCTGACAGGACACATGGGGTCTCATCACGCCAGTCTTCCCCATCAGGTGGAATCTGGTAGAACATAGTCCCGTCACGGGCCCATCCAAGAGCGCTGATTCGTGCTGTACCAAAGTCATGGTCAATCTTAGTTCATCCTGTGCTCTAGTGCCTAGCACAGTGCTCAACCCAGGAGCGGGTCATCGTGAACGGAACCTGCTCAGTCACTGAAACTAGGGCCCTGGGCTAGAGTTCCCCTTGCTTTCCTGTTGCTTCCTGGTCCCCCACATCCTCTCTCTCCAGCGTGAAGTACAGTGATGCCACCTGACAGCCTTCTTGCACCTCCTTCCCTGAGCCTGGAGTTCCGGGTGAGGGTCTCCTTCCTCACCAGACTGCCTCCTAACCACCCACCCTGCTGTGGGTTGTGCCCCCAACTCCACATGGCCAGCAGCAGGATTTTTCTAGAACAGAAAACAGATCTCCTGTCAGCCTGAATGCATCTGCACATAGGTTACTAAGCTCATTCACATGCGTCTCATTTTGCTTTTATCACAAAATGTGGTCCATCAGACAAGAGTTCTTATGACACAGTGCTATTGCCTTAACTTCTGGGGGTAAAAGTCTATTTTTCACAACCCTAGACTGCAAACACATCCAGGAAACCACCGTGAGGTTTTAGTTGCCAAAACGAAGAGCCCTCACACTTTTTGTGTGGAACGTCCTATGAACCATTGTGCACACCTGTTGTCAGGGTAGAAGCAATCTTACAGGTAAATGAAATTGTGCTTGATATGAAGACACACTGACAATGGGTCTACTTTTGTGTATACTTTAATTAACACTTAACCTTGCAGAGAAAACATCTACTTCAAACCCCCTCCCTCTCCAACACACACATTTTTGTCAAAACGTAAAGTGTGGTCGAGATCATGTCTCTCCACCCACCCCCATCAAACACACTAAAAGCTCCACCCGTGAAAACCCTGCTCGCCTTGTTAAATCTTCACTTTAAGTAGGGAAAGGGTAGAGCAAGGTGCCGTGTTGCATTCTCCGGTCCCTCACACCGTGCAGAGCTCCGTGCAGCTCTGGTTGTGCAGCAACACAAGTCTCCTGCAGGCGGCTCTGCCCCCCTGTTATCTCCTTCTGCAAGGAAATGGCCACAAATCTTGGAAGCTCCTGTCTTGGTTTTAATGGAGTCTGAGCCAGGGGCTCAGAAATATAAATTCAAAACTTGGGGGCCTGGATGTGCGTGGACGCTGCTTTTTCAGAAGAGAAAGCCATGAGACGGTTGAATGAGGGGGCATTGGAAAGGTGCACAGGTGGCTAGCGTTGTGCTAGTCCCAGCGAGCCACAGCCGTCACCTCGTCTGGTGATGGGCGTGAGCCAGGCTCAAGTCCTGAGTGAACCAGAAGTGCCCGGCATGTGTTTTTAAAGACATGAATTTGGCTAGTCTCAGTGAAGAAAAAAAGAAAAGACACCGTAGTTAAATGTATTTGGGCAAGGCTGCATACGGAGTATCATAAAGCATCTTAGTATTTTAAAAACTGAAACATTCTGCAGAAAAAACCTGTTCAATTTTGCTAAACTTGGGAGGTTACAAACGCACGGCCTACTAAGACCGACAGAACCACGCTCCGCGGTCCACTCCCGATGGCGACGTCTACACTGAGGATGTGGGCGGAGGCAGGAATCTGGGGCCTCTACACTTTGTGGGGTGGGAGGAGGGGGCAGAAGAGGTTGTCACCTTTGACACCTTTGCCAAGTAGCCGGGTATCCTGGCAGAGGTGTGTGTGTGTGTGTGTGTGTGTGTGTGTGTGTGTGTGTGTACACTGCCCAACACATGTTGTGGAAACTGCCTAATCCCCCCAGGAATCGAGAATGGGGAAAATCCCATTAACTGGGCGCTTCTTATGCATAACTAGTGCGTTCTTCATGTTATTTCCTGAGTAGATAGCATCTCCACCCCACAGGCAAGGACACTGAGAAGCAGACAGGCAGGTCACATGCGTGGTAGCCAAGGGCAGGGCCCAGGCTCAGACCTGTCGACCTGGAATGCCCTGACTTCGGATTTTGTTTTGTTTTCACTACACTATGCCAAGGGAGTATCGAGAGCATTTTGGTGAGGCCGTAATTCGAATTGATTTAACTTCAACAGCCCGTGGAGATGTAGTAGGAAGACGAGTAGATGGAATGTCAGGAGACACAGGAAAAATCCCAGCATCCCATCTGCTGGCTGTGTGGCCTTGGGCAAGCTCTCTAACCACTTTGAGTTCCAGTGACCTCTTCCCTAAACTAAGAATTACTGACAGAGATTTAAATTAGAACTAAGGCACAGACTAAGTATGTAATAGGTGCTCCAGAATGCCCATGAGGTTCCATGAGCCTCTTCTTGCTGTCCCCACCAGCCGCAGGCAAGTGGTGGCCGCTTGCATTCTGTGCAGGGCTCTGACACACGGGGCGTGGAGCCCGCTCTTGGGGCGACACAGCTCAGGTCCTGGGATGTTAGCCAGGACCGGGTCTGAGAATAGACTCGAAGCGAGGTCCCGGTTATCAGAAGTCAGAGCTAAATTTAGGATGCCACCGTGAAAATGAATACTCAACAGGCCCTGCGAAGCAAGGAGGGGAGTAATTATCTGGCAAGTTTGATTAATGTGGACAGGCCGTGCTGATAATGTGTCCAGATCTCAGCCAAGTGGTCCCACCTCCTCCCCAGTGTTTTACTTCCCCAAACCCCCCGGAATCCTGTTTATGGGTTTTGCCCTTAGTTGCATTTGTTTGTTTGTTTGTTTTTACGGGAATTATTAAATATTTGCTATAACTTCACTCTTTCCTTAGATGGAAGATTGCAAACTGGTGAAGTTGGGCTACCATTCAGCCCTCAGAATGTTCCATCTGGCCTGCATAAGTTAAAAAAGAAAAAAAAACTTTCATTAGAAAAATTGGAAATTTCACTGAAAAAATTTATTAGCGTTCTGCATCAGCTTGAACAAATAGAAAAATGGAGCCATGCCGGGCTTGGTTTCCCTGGGGTCACTGGGGTAGCTGGTGCCCATTCTCATTGTCCCTGGGTTCTTCCTGTCCCACCATGCTATCCCCGAAGTTCAGTATCAACTGAAACTTGTTACAAATGCAGATTCTCAGGCCCTGCCCCAAACCAACTAATACAGAGTCTCAGGGTCAGAGGATGCCTAGAAATTTGTATTTTAATAAGCCCTCCAGGTAGGCTAACCAGATGTCACATTTTTAAATGGGACAAAAACCAACAGAACTGTCCTGTGTCACATGGCATGTATGGTCATTTGAATTTTTTTTTTTGGTGGTTCCCTGGCTAGGATGACACCTTGAATTTAACCCCGTGAGGCTAGGCTGACCACATGTACCACTGCTTTTTGTCCCATTTGAAATGAGACATCTGGCCAGCCTACCTCCCCGTGATTCTGAGCCAGGCTCAAGTTTGAGGACCATGCGTATAAAAGGGGCTCCCTGAGACTCCGCACTAAGGGGTTTGCTTCAGCTTTCATTTATGCATTCGGCCGGGCATTTAACGCCCCGGTTTCTGGAGTACCTCTACGTAGCAAGCGTGGTGCTAGGTGCTGATGACGTAAAGGTGACCCAGACCGTGTCTTGCTCTCACAGAGTCCAGTGAGTAATAGAGATGGACAACTCAGGTTTGTCACCTGTGCCTATGACCAAGGTTTTCAGGCTGAGTTCTGCAGAGTCCCAGGACTCTGAGGAAGGGTGCTAAGCTGCAGGGGTAGGGGACAGAGAGGGCGGCTAAGGGACAGACCCACATTCCCATCTTCGAATTCCCTGGAACATCTCTATTTTTGTCTCTTATATTTTAGAGTTCCAAATAAGACTGGATTGTGGGGGCAGAAGGTCCCGCTATTAAAACAGCACAAACACTTGTAGACCAGGCAATCTCTTAGGTGCCTTCAGACCCCAAAGGCTAAGAAACACAATGGGGCCCCAGTGAACATTTTTTTAGGTGATAAAGGATGGGAGAAGCATCTTACAAAACCCATCCTCCATCACACCCATCGTCTTGGCTGTTATAAAAACGAGAGAAGACCCAACCCGGGGGAGGCGAACGCCGATGAGTGGCACGGCTGCGCACAGTGCCATTGGGACCGGGCGGGGAGGGCGGGACCCGCTCACCCTGGGTTCCAACGTCCTTTCTCCCACCATTGCTGTGGTATGGGGACGAGTACCTCAATGTCCTCATCTTTAAAATGCAGAACTTTTGTGAGGATTAGAAACTAACTCCTAGCACCATGCTCCCTTGAGGTGACACTGTTTTGTTAGGTTATCCTGGTGGCGAGCCCTGGGGACAACATGAGCATATTGAGGGCCAGAGGGAAGGAAACAGGGAGCAATGGGGGGGCGGTGTCAGGGAGAGGGGAGCAAAAACCAAATGCAGAATTTTGCAGGGGTCTGGCTTTGTCAATAGGTTTTGAAGCCCCAGAAAAGCCGCAACTGGACTCATCGAAAGAGCCACCTGACCACAAACACATCCCACTTGCCCGAAGTCACCATTAACGCTTCGCTGTCATTCAGGAGGACACTGAAGTCCATAGCCTCGTCCAAAGGCCCGGAGGGCCCAGCGCTCAGGCGCAGGTGCTCACGGCTGACAGAGCACGATGGGAGCTGTGTTACGTATGTCATTCACCCGGCCACCATCGACTCAGTCACCTCTGATCAGTGTCACCGGCATGGAGAATTAGCACGTCTCATGCGCTAGTGGGCGAGGATGGACACACCAAGGGGCGAGGCCAGGGACCAGGGTCTGATTTCCAAAGGAAAGCCCAACACCGGCCTCAGGCCTGTGGGGTCCGGGGAAATGCGTTTTCCTCCGGGCTGTACCACGGGCTTCCTTCCGGGGGGCACTTGGGAGCCACCTGCCTGACAGCGCCTTACTGGCACCGCCACAGCGGCGAGGGGACATGCTGATGGACAAGGCTGGGGACTGACACGGCAGGGCACACGTCACCGGCAAGTTCTCGCAGAGAAGCAATGCTCACAGGTACTAGATCCCAGTCGCTGCATTAAGACACGTGTTTTTAGCACTTTCTCTAAGGAAGGAAAATGGGGGTGGGAGCAACACTAACACCTCAGAATCCAATCATTTAGAGTGTGAAGTGCCGAAGCCAAGGTCAGCTTTGCGGGGGAAGGGACATACACAGCTCGGCTGCTGGTTGCAGCACTGAGCCCCAGCTGCCTCCAATCTGGGCGGGTACCCTGTTTGAGCTGAGAATGCCCCCCACTCCACGACCCCACTGCCCCCAGCTGTGGCTCACACAGGACTCTGCTGGGGACGTTTCTGCTCTCAGCACTGGTGATGGGGCCGTCGTTGCCACGGGTGGTGGCAGCAGGTCGGAAGGAAGCGGACTGGGAGACACGCTCCCCTAGCTGGCCCTTCCCCAGCCTGCGCTCGGCGGGAAAGCAGCTCCCCGGGCTGTCACTGGAAGAGTCCCACGAGAGTTTGGAAACGTTTCTCTCTAGACCTGCCACCCCCGGCGTCAGGCCGGTCGGGAGAATCGTTTCCAGACTCAATTTAAAAATTGGAAACATAATGTATTTTAAAATCCAGAAGCACCAACTCCTGCCATCATGCTGGAATGTTCTTTCATTGTCCCCGCCCTGGGTTGGTGTCATCCTTGCTCCTTCAGTCTGTTCTGTTCCATGGAAGATCCGTGGGGGTGGCCGCAGCTGGGGGTGACCCGGAGGAAGGGGCAGAGCTGGCCCACACCCAGAACGGAGGCCTTTGGGGGACCCAGCATGAGCAACAGATCAGTCCCCTTTAGTTTAGTTTCTTGTACCTGAAATTTCATCAGGGAACGGATGGATCACAAAGCCTGGTGACCATTGGTGGCCATTTCTCTACCAGACTATAAGTTCCATGCATGGGATTCATGTCCACTTCCCCAACTTGGGGGCACCATGGGAAGCTGGCAGTCTGCAGCCAGGAGGAGGGCTGTCACCGCAACCCACCCAGAACTGGGAGAAATAAATTTCTGTTGTTTATAAGCTCCCCAGTTTATGGTGTGATGGCAGCCGAATTAAAACAGGGGAGGTCATTCGTCCATTTAGCAGAGCAGGGACCTGAAACCTGGGAAGCTGACAAGCCTGGCTCAGGCTGGCTCAGGGAGTAAACGGCAGGGCTGGTCTCTGAGCCAAGGTGTCCTAACCCCCAGTTCCCTGCTCTGACTTAATCAGTTCCTGTCAGGTTATTTGGGGATGGGCCTTGCCCTGGCCACAGTGATGACTAATGCCCCCATGAATGCCACTGACGACGGTTAACAGTATTCCAGCAAGATCTAAGCCGAGCCCTGTTCTAGAGAAAGACCTAAACGAAACGCTGTATTTCACTGGTTGACATTTTAATATCTCTGAAATTAGGGTGTATTTTATAATCAATAGCATGTCTTCCTTTAATGATGTGTCATAATGAACAGTGTCTTTGAGGCAGTGTAATTCAGTGGAAAATGTGTGGTCCTTTCCCTTTGGATAAAACTGGGTGTGAGTGAGTGTGTGCCTGAGTGTGTGTATCCCCTGTCCTCTTGTATTTACGTCTAACAAGCAACTGTTTAACACTGGACTCTGGGTCCACAGGGGCTGAACAAGTTGTGAAATAGCCTTGGCCTTTACGACTCTCCTTTCAGAAGCGGCATTTGTAGAAGAAGAGTAATCATGGACATCCCACTTCCCAAAGGGACAGCCTGCACCCAGCCTTCTCACCTGCGCTGTCTGCTCCTCAGGAACTTCAGAATACAAGGAAGATCATGAAGGCAGTTTCGCCTTGGCAAACAGTGGCCTGAACCTCACCACGCTTAGCTGATACTTAGGAATTAGCCATTTATTTGGCTAGGATTTAAAACAGTGGCTCTGGCGATGTGCTTACACACTTGCCACCTTGCTTGGTGCGCGTTTGAGGCCGGCGCATGCGCCTAAAGCGGAAGGGAGAAAGGGCGGGCTTGAAGCTCGCCCCGCCCCCTGCCCGAGAGGCCCCGCCCAGGAAAACGTCAGCGCCCGACTTAGTTTTGGCAAACACGCTCTTAGCCACAGAATATCCACATCTTCTAGCATTTTCTGCCCCAGATTAGAAGAGATGGTAAATGGGGTTTATTCTGAAATGATGATGTGGGTTGAAACGCGTAACTCCAAACCATGCGTGCTCCTCCGCCCGCTGATTGACTTTCGAACCCTAATATTTGGGGGACCCTGCACAGCGAGACCCCCCGACCTCCTGTTGCACTGTTTTACATCTCCTCTTCACGGACCTTATTTTTGAACGAAATCTGACAAGTTGGAGTCTCCCAGCTATGCCCTCCCCTTCCAGACTCTGTCGTTTGCCAGGAAATTTCAAGTCTCCTGCTTCTCAAATTCTCTCTCCCGACGTCCTTAGGCCAGTCTCACCTTTCTCATGTGGCCTTCCGTGCTTTCCTCAACGGATCCAATCCGTCTGTCTTTTGATTCCCTCTAACATTCTTTTTGGGGGCTTAATAGTTACATTTTACCACTATCTTATTACAGTGTCCGTGATAGTTCAGTGCCTCTTAAGGTGTAGTCAGTGCCACTCACATTACCCTGGCTGGGTCCCACTCCAGACCGATTGTTCCAGAAGGGACTCGGGAAAGTGTGTTCAATAGGCTTCCTGATGAGTCTGTGCCCACTGAGTTTTGAGGATCACTGTTGGGGGGAAGAGGCTCCCAGCCTTTTTTGGGGATAAGTTTTAGAAAATTTCATACATATTCAAGAGCATAGGGGGTATCTGCATGACCCTGCCACTCAGGTTTAACGGTGATCAAAACAGCTAATCACACCTTATGTACACCCTCCCCCACTTCTCCTGACTCGTCCTGCTTGAATTATTTTAAGAAATCTCAGTTATTAGAACATTTCATCTGTAAATGTTTCTTAATGCAATCTAAAGGACAAGGGCTGTTTTAAATTGTAACCACAGCAGCGCTACCCCTCCTGAAAAATTTCTCATTCCTTGGTGTGAAAGGCAGAATAACGCCCCCCATCCCCCACCCCAAGTGTCCAGAGCTTAATACCTAAAAAATGTGACTAACTGACAAAAGGGACAGTGCAGGTGAAATTAAAGTTAGGGATCTGAGATAGAGAGTGGGTTATTTGGGCGGGCCCCATTAATCACACGAGCCCTTAGGAGTGGATGACTGTTTCCAGCTAGAAGACGAGGAGGAAGGCAAAGGAGAGATGGCTCGGAAGGGGAATTTAGAGGGATTCTGAGCATGGGAGGGTTGGACGAGTTGCTGCTGGCTCTGACATGAATGGCCAGGAGCAAGGACCAGAGAGAGGCCTCTAAGAGCTCAGAGTGGCCGTCAGCTGCCAGGCTGCCAGGAAGTGGGGCTCTCAGTCCCACGGCCACACGCAACTGGGTGCAGCCAACAGCTTGAACAACTTGGAACTGGATTCTTCCAGAACAGAGCCCAACCCTGCGAATGCCTTGATTTTGGCTTGTGAGACTAAGACGTCCAGCAATGCCACCCTGTACCCAGACTCTGACACACTGCAGAGGGACGCACGGGCCTGGGAGCCAGCTGGTGGCTTCACCCTGCCTCTGTGACTCACTGTGCCACTGTGAGGCCTGGGCAAGCCAGTGAGCTTTTTTCATTTCCTTTTCTCATCCAAAAATGAGTTTACCGGTCCTCAAAGTTCCTCTTGGAGTCTAATGTCTCCTCTTTGCCGTGTGAGTTAGTGAACTTGTCAGGACTGGTGTTCCAAGGCAGACTGAATGGATTAACATTAATGCATTGGTTATAGGGTTTAACTAGTTTGATCTTGGTCCAGTTCTACGATTGTGCTCTGAACTTTAGCCATGTATAGCACAGCAATTTATAATTGGAGTGGACATTTTCTAGAAGTAAGTTCTACCTAGATTTTTATAGTAGGAGTTGGGTAGTATTTTCAGCATTGATTTTAACACTATTTCATGTCTATCATAATACTATTATAATGCATATACAAGGGCTATCCAGGAAAAAATTCAGCCATAAATGCCTCTAATTGTCATATTACATGGCTGGATACTTTCCAGACAGCCCTCGTATATCATAGTGCTATATCATTGATACTATATCATTAAAATCAATAATCAAGTAATGATTTAAAAATGTTAACAATATTTTTAAAAATATTTATTTTTCAGTTATAGATGGCATTCAATATTATATTCGTTTCAGGTGCACAGCATAGTGGTTAGACATTTATATAACTTACAAAGTGATCCTCCAGTGAGTGTAGTGCCCACCTGGCAACATATGAGGTCGGACAATTAATTTCACCAACTGATCCTAGAGAAAGGGCTACATACCTCATTGCTGAATATCACCACGGTCACCTTCAAAGGCCTCCCCTTGGGAAGCTCTGCACCGACACCAGCGCCTAGTCCACCCTTCAAAGCAATTTTGGAACTCTTTTTCTGGAATGGCCATCAGAGCCGTCACTGAAGGGTTAGCTGGGCATAAACCCAGGCAGGGCAGCCCTCTGGGCATACATAAGAAGGTGAGGGTTTTCTTAAACATACAAGCTTAATACAATTCTTTGGTTTGCCTGGCAGAGCTGGAAGGGGAAAGAGGGCTGTGACAGAGCCATTTAATGCTTGCTGAATATCCAGGGGTTCTCTATACCTCCCAGCCTCCCCTGCGGTTGGGCAAGGCCACGTGACTAGTTCTAGCCAATTGAGTAGAAGCAGCATGTGTGACTTCCAAGCTAAGGTGGGAGAAAACTCCCGAGAGACCCCTCGCTCTCTTCTCCCCCGGGACTGAGGCTGTGGGAGTTGTTTTGAGATGATGGAACCACAAGATGGGAACCACCAGGATCTTGGAGACACTGCTTAAAGGGAACTGCCAGACCCATGGGCGAAGCTGGCATTGACGTGAGCTACAGTGGTACCTCGCCGCTCGTCATTAATTGGTTCCGGGAGGTGCGACCAGTACCCAAAACAACAAGCATCAAACATTTTCCCATAAGGAATAATATAAATAGATTTAATGGGTTCCCAAACCAAAAATACACAAAATGACCACAGAAGCTAAGATCACAAGGGGATGTGCATGGGGCTGGAGTGACCTCATGACTAACGTGTGACCCCTTGTTTCAGCTGGAAAGGGTAGTGGGTCATGAGGCAATTGACCCCGACAAGTTCTAGCTTGCCTGTCAAGCACCAAACAAATGACAAGGACTGGGACAGAATTTTTGTATCAAAATGCGTCGAATACCAAATTCGATGAGTTTCAAAGCAGTTGAGTACCACCTTCTCTCTCGTCTTTCTGTCTGTGGGGCTCTCTTTCAGGATAGAATCTTGCTGAGAACACTCAGTGAGCCTTTCTTAGGGAGCCTAGTGAGTTGTCCCACCTGGCCTGCCTCTATCTGTGACCTTTCTCCTTGCACCCCACAGTCAATCACAGCTGCCAATGAGGCAGGACATTTGCCTATGTCCCTTGGTTTGCCCTCCTCTACCCAGACCTCCTGCCCCAGGTAGCCTCCTCTCTGAAGCTTTCCCCAACTCCCTGACTTATTGTGTGTCCCCTGGTCTTCCAGAGCACTGGACACATGTCTTACAGCCCAGATCGCACTGCATGCTAATTCTTATTGAGGTATCTGTCCCCAGGTTGGACCACGGATGTTCGTGGGCAGGAACTGAAGCTGCTTCTCCTTATGGCTCCAGCATTTAACACATTCCTGGGGAGGGACTGACCGTATCAATATTTCTCGTGACCTAGTTTCCCCATATTCTCTCTCATTTTATGCTGAAGTCTCCAAGCTGTCTTCTTCTGGAAGGCTGTTCAGTATTGCTCTGAAATGCTCTTTCGGCTTTCTCGTGCTAGGTAACAGCTCCCACCATGCACCTGGTCTCTTGCCCAGGCCTCCTGTCTCTTCTGCTGGGGGTCTTGCCCTCCTTCCATCTACTCCACCCTGTAGCTAGAGAGATTTTGAGTGCAAACTGGATGATGCCACTCCTTGCATACGAGCCACTGACGGCTACCCGAGCTCTTAGAACAAGGTCATAGTCCTTTCCGTGGTGTTGCAGATTCTGGCGTTGCCCACCTCCCGGCCTCCTCTCACACTCTCCTCTTTGTGCCTCTCTCACCTGGCAATTCTACCTCATGCCACTCTCCACGGGAGGTGGGGGAGGCCTGCCCTCACCATTGTCCCCAGCTGGCTTCCTCACACTGCTCTGTGAGCAGCCTCTAGTCCTCATTCCGAGGCTTAGCCTAATGGCGATTTGTGTGATTATCTGTGCAAATGTTTGCTTACTGTTTGCCTCCCATTCTGGGGAATGGAGGCTAAAGCTGTCGTACCCACTGATGCATCCCCAGAGTTGGGCCCAAGCCTTGCCCCATGCCAGCACTTCAGCGAGTACTCGTGCAGTCTGGAACTGTGAAATGCTTTTTGCACAAGTCTGAAGGACCACTTCTCTCCCGTTGGGGCAGTCTGGGACATCCGGGCACGAGACCCCTTTGCACTTCATCTTAATAGCATTAACAGCAACAACAACAACAATAATAATAATAGCAAATATTTGAGGGGCACTTAGTCAATACTAAGAACTTTCATGCATCATCCCCTCATTAACTGTATTACTACCCCGTTTTATAAATGAAGTGGTTGAGGCCTAGAGAGCTGACATTCATGCAGTTAATAAAATGATGCCACTAATATTCTCAACTCCTGCTCGGTTCCCAGGCCTGGCTCCCCGAGGCTCTCTGCAGGGTCCCTCCTCCATTCCATTCCCTCCAGCAGGAGGAGAGGCCCTGTTGGGAGTGACGACCAAGAGAAGCCAAGTGCCGAGCTACGGGGTGGCAGTAGGCTGGTTGAAGGGCCGCCTTCCCCAGGCCGCAGAGCCCCGGACCACGCAGGATGTTAGAACAGCTAGTGAAGGAGTGTGAGATGGACTTAAAAAGCATCCCCAGAGGAGTTTTCATTATAAAGATTGTCTTGGGTGACTTGGGAAAAGGTTTATCTAGCACCGAACATGATTTTTCTTCTCCCCTAATTAATTCATTTTCAGTCCCAGAAATCGACTGTGTCCCTTTAAGCAGCACCAACCCCAAGGCGAGGTGCCTCTGGAGCAAGCTTTCAGCCAGGGACCCTGCTACTTGGCCGAAGGGGCTCAAGGCTTTTAATTTGCTTATACATAGAGTGGCTTGAGCTCCATACATCACCAAATCAATGCAAATCAGTTTATGTGAAGCTGGTTCAATTTTAAAAGAATTTCATTAATCAGCAATAAAAGGCCTGGTTTAATGTAATTACTATAGGATCCCAAACTCATCAGGAAGAATTCCCTTTCTATAATGATCTTAACATTTATATTATGGCATATTCTAAGGGAAAAAAAGGGAAACGAAAAAGCATCCTAGAGGAAGCACCATGATGAACATGATGCTTTTATTCTTACACAACTCAGCGTTGGAACTACTGTTAAGCAAAGTTCTCGTCCCCAATGGAAAGGACCTGGGGGAGGAAACCTATTTATTTAAACGCTTGTGAGTGGATGTGTGTGGACACACACTCCTAGACACATGCTTGATGCATTATTTAATCCACCTGAACCGTAGCCACTCGAAGGCAGAAGATGCCTTTGTGGCATTTAATACAACCACATACAGAAGAACCTCGACGCCCGGAGACCATAAATGACATCACAGGTCAGCCCCTGTTTAGCAGGGTCCAGGGCCTGGGGGTCAGGCCTCTGCTCCCCTCCGCGTTGACGCCCCTGGTGGACCAGCCTGGGAGCCCTGCACACTTCTCGGGGGCGGGGGGGGGGCCTGACCCACCTGGGAGCGCTTTGACTAAAACAGCAGGAAATCTTGCCATTTGTGACACCGGGTGAACCTTGAGGACATTATGCCTGAGTGAAATAAGCTTGTCGCAGGACAAACACTGTGTGATTCTGCTTGGGGGGCAGTATCTAAAGCCATCAAACTCGTAGGATCCAGGCGGTTGCCCGGGGCTGGGAGGAGGGGCCGGTGAGGGGCTTGCTAAGCGATGGGCAGTCAGGTCCAGTTAGGCAAGTAGGTAAGCGGCTGCCCAGCGTTGTCCTGTGCTGAACAGTGCTGCACCCTACACCTGAAAATCGGTTAAGGGATTTCATGGCACGTGCTCTTAGCCCAATAAGTAGCATTAAGAATAAGTTGTAAAGGGCCACTTGGCAGTGAGGCATTCATATTTCTATTTTGGAGAAGCTGGCCATCCCTTTAGTCCA
This sequence comes from Lyroderma lyra, assembly GCA_004026885.1. Lineage (NCBI taxonomy): Eukaryota > Metazoa > Chordata > Mammalia > Chiroptera > Megadermatidae > Lyroderma > Lyroderma lyra. The sequence continues at coordinate 1,014 of PVJL010002393.1, read as the reverse complement.
GCACTGAAGATGGTTTTTCTTTTCTCCGGATTGTTTCCTGCCGAAGAAATCGCAGGTGCCCTTTACACGACACGATTCCCACAGCCAGCTTCCGCCGGAGGTTCGGGGTAAGGAGGGAGCTTGCGGTCTGCTCCCCGCGGTCTCACCCCGGGCCTGCTCCCCATGCTGACTCCACTTTCTCTCGGAAGAGTGTTGGTCTGATTTGTCTGAGACCGGAGTTCCTTCCGGGCCCTGACCGACGACTAGGTGGGGTTGCTGAGCCTCGAAGAGCGGCACCCAGCACCCTGTCCCCCCACACCCCCAGGTCCTGCCCCCAAGTCGGAGGCCCATGGCGTTTCCTGGAGCAGTCAGCCACCCCTTCTATTCTTCTTTGTCCTCCGTGGACCGTGGGACTTGGTGCTCTGCTCTGCGGCCCTTTCACCTTGGAGCCAGAGGACGGAGAACAGGACCCCACAGGAGGTCCTCGAGACTGAACATCAAGCTCTAATTCAGCTTGCGCCCCGTGAGCCTATGGTGGGGGAGTGGACACGTCGCCCGGGCACTCACTCCACAAGCAGCTCTCCAGTTTCTCATCTGGTTGGACATTCAAAGAGGAAGCGAGATGGGCAGACAGGGCCCAACTCTTCCTGGGTTTCCTGACCATAATCCAGGCTCACAATCCCTATCTCTGTGCTGGGGGCCAGAGTATTAGAGAATTCAGGATGGTTCTCTGGTCACTGGGCTTGGAGGTAGGCCCTTGATAGATTCAATATAGAACGGCTCCTGTTCCTCCATCCTCTCCCCCTCCCCTCACCCCACTGTAACTCAGCGTAGCCTGGGAAACTAATAACTTAGCCCCAGAAACAATAACTTGGCTCAGGAGACTGAAACTTGCCCTAGCCCTTACCCTAGCCCGGTACATAGAAACCTATCCTTGACCAATCAGTAGTGACCACCTAGCCCTTACCTTAGCCAAGTGAATTGGAACCTATGCCTGACCAATCAATAGTAACCACATATGCCTCCCTCTGCCTT